>CAJHQQ010001199.1:0-109715 GCA_905132885.1 Moricandia moricandioides
GAAACCTTGACCAATCCGGTTCTCTCTTTCTCTCCTTCGACATCTCTCCACCTCGGTCTCGTGATCTTCCCCCGACGATGAAGCAGACGGCGTCTATCTCGGTGGAGTCCTCGTCTCTGTCTCTCTCCTCGACGAGTCTGCGGTCTCGGTGGAGTCCTCGTCGGTGGAGTCCTCGTCAGTGGAGTCTCGTCGGTGGAGTCCTCGTCCTGTTCTATCTCGTGGAGTCCTCGTCTCTGTTGCAGTCGGCGTCTATCTCGGTGGATCTTCTCGACGGTGACGATTCGAGGAAATCAAATCGCAAGGTAAACATATATCCTCAGATTCATAAAGATTTGTCTCTGTCTCTTGTGTTTGTTTTTGATATCGATTGAATGTTTTTAGAAAAGCTTTGTGTTCTATTCGTTTGGAAGTGTTTACGATTGTGGTCTCAAATGAACTGATTGTCGTTGTTGTCTGAGTTGAGTAGATTGTTTATGATCATGTGATTTGTGTCTCTGCGTTATGTACACCAACTGATCCGTAACAAAACTGAATCGAGGGTCAATTATATGATTAGGTTATGATCATGTGATTAGGTTCTGATCCGTAACAAAAATGAATTGATTCTTTGTTTTGTTACTCATTTTTGTTTTGTTTCTGTGTGTTTGTCTACTGAGTCGCATGGATCAAGGGGGATGAGATAACACATTCGTCAAAGCAGAGGAGTGCATTTGCTGGAGCAATACAGGTAAATGTCTTCAGCTTTTAAATTCACTGAAAGTTTTATGGTTGAGCTAGGTAGTAAATGTTTAGGTCTGTCGGCATTGATGTTGGGAATTAATAGAAGTGATGGTATCAACTCGCATTTGTGTATGGTTGAGTTAGGTAGTTTTATCTTTTGAATTGAGAAAAGGACTGCGTATGGTTGAGTTAGGTAGTTAGATATATGTCAACTCGCATTAGTGTTTGCTTATGGTTGTTAAAGGGTAATAAATAGTAGTTAGATATATGTCAACTCGCATTTGTTTGTTGTTAGTTGTGTAGAGTGTTCAATGCGAGTATGTTTTCCTTCTTTAAAACTCTGTCCTTCTCTTCCAACTCCCAACAGATTCCTATCTGTTGTTTCTCTTTCCCATCTTTCAAACACTTCCATTCTCTTCCAACTCCCATGGATTTTAATCCATTTAGCGACTCTACAAACTTTGTTGACCTACTTCAGAGTCAACAAAATGTAGTATTTGGTAATGTATCAGATAGTGTTTCACTATCTTCATCGCAAGTCCCCTTCTTAGGCAGTCAAGGCACCGAGGATTCAAACTTTGGTGAAGACACTCAAGCCAGTCGTAAAGAAAGGAGGTCGTGGACGCCAACAGATGATGTAGTGCTCATCAGCTCGTGGTTAAACACGAGTAAAGACCCCGTAGTAGGGAATGAGCAAAGGTCTCTTGCATTCTGGAAAAGAATTGCTGCGTACTACAATGCTAGTCCTAAGCTTGCTGGGTGTGAGAAGAGAGAGGCATCTCACTGTAAGAATCGGTGGCACAAGATCAATGACATAGTTTGCAAGTTTTGTGGAGCATATGAAGCTGCAAGCAGAGAAAAAACCAGTGGTCAAAATGAGAATGATGTTCTCAAATTAGCCCACGAAATTTTCTTCACCAACCATAAAAAAAAATTTACCCTTGAGCATGCTTGGAAAGAGTTGCGTAATGACCAGAAATGGTGTGAGTTGTCTACGGCTAGAAATGATGGAAGCTCCAAAAAGAGGAAGTGTGTGGATTCTCCACATTCTGCAAGCTCTAAAGCTACTGAAGAAGATTCTGTTGACGATGATGAAACAACAAATCGTCCCCCAGGAGTTAAGGCAGCAAAAGCACGTTCTAAGAAGGCGGTGGTTGATGGGAAGGAGCTGTCTGAGTTTCAGACAATGTGGAGCATCAAAAAACAGGATTTGGCTTTGAAAGAAAGGCTGTCTAAGATGAAGCTACTAGACAGTCTCATTGCTAAACAAGGGCCACTTGAGGCTTATGAAGAAGCCTTGAAGAAGAAACTCATTGATGAGTTGATGTCTAGTTAGTTTAAGTGTTGGTAATGTTGTTTCTGTTATGTAGTCCCCATTGTTGTTTAAGTTTAAGTGTTGGTAATGTAGTTTAAGTGTTATGTAGTTTCTGTTATGTTGCATGTTGCTTGTTCTTGTTGCTTGTTATTTAAGTTTCTGTTGCTTGTTCTTGTTGCTTGTTATTTAAGTTTTATGTTGCTTGTTCTTGTTGCTTGTTTTTTAAGATTATGTTGCTTGGTTATTGTCTTGTTCTGCATACTGATTTGATCTCTTTATCTTATTACTTTCAGGAGCATTGGGAGTGGAAGAAGCTTTGTCACGGGGACAACAACCAAGCTTTGTAATCTTGTGTCAAGAGCATTTGGGATTGTGTAGTGTAGTGTAGTCTTTTGTACTGTAGTGTAATCTTGTGTCACGGGGACAACAACCAAGCTTTGTAGTGTAGTGTAGACTTTTGTACTGTAGTGTAATCTTGTGTCACGGGGAAAACAACCAAGCTTTGTAGCATTTGGGATTGTGTAGTGTAGTGTCGTCTTGGAGACTGTATTGTAGTCTTTTGTAATATATGTACAACTTGTTTGCTAGTGAAGTTTTTAATCTTCTATTCTTATTCTTATTCATTTTCTCTATAAAAACCAATCACCTTCTCTCCTTCTCACCATACACAAACGAGCAAACCAAAACACTCTCATATTCTATCTTTCTCACAAAAAAAAACTTCTATATGGCTTCTTCTTCTCATAACACTTTTGAGGGATCGATTGACGATACGTTTGATCACTATTTTGATCAATATTTTGATCAAACTTTTGAAAATTTTACCATTGGTGATGAAGAAGAAGGAAGAGAAAGAAGGAAAAAATGAGCTTATATCGAAAGAAATCGTGAAGAAGGTCATGTACGTCTATGGAATGATTATTTCAGTGAAACTCCAACGTTTCCAGAAAATTTTTTCCGACGACGGTTTAGAATGAACAAATCATTGTTCATGCACATTGTTGACCGACTCTCCAACTAAGTTCAATTCTTTCGCCAAAAAAAGATGCTCTTGGAAGGCTTGGTCTTTCTACACTCCAAAAGTGTACAGCAGCTATTCGTGTCTTGGCATATGGTATTGCGGCAGATACGGTCGATGAATACCTCCGACTCGGCGAAACTACAACTCGGCTATGTTTGCAAAATTTTGTGGAAGGAATAATATATTTATTCGGAGATGAGTACTTAAGAAGACCAACACCGGCTGATCTTCAACGGCTACTTGATATTGGAGAGCATCGTGGATTTCTCGGGATGATAGGTAGCATTGATTGTATGCATTGGGAGTGGAAGAATTGTCCGACCGCTTGGAAAGGGCAATATTCTCGTGGTTCGGGTAAACCAACAATCGTTTTAGAGGCGGTTGCTTCATATGATCTATGGATATGGCATGCATTTTTTGGCCCTCCAGGTACTTTAAATGATATCAATGTTCTTGATCGCTCACCTATTTTTGATGACATCATAAAAGGTCAAGCTCCAAAAGTCACTTACTTTGTCAACGGAAGAGAGTATGATTTGGCTTACTATCTCACCGACGGTATTTATCCTAAATGGGCAACTTTTATTCAATCTATTCCATTACCACAAGGACCGAAAGCAATTTTATTTGCTCAACGTTAAGAAGCTGTCCGAAAAGATGTTGAGCGTGCTTTTGGAGTCTTGCAAGCTCGGTTTGCCATTGTTAAAAACCCAGCACTTTTTTGGGATAAAATCAAAATTGGAAAGATTATGAGAGCATGTATCATACTCCATAATATGATAGTAGAAGATGAACGAGATGGATACACTCAATTTGATGTTTCCGACTTCCAGCAAGGAGAAGACACTGGAAGTTCACATGTGGATCTCACGTATTCTACAGATATTCCTACAAATATCGCCAATATGATGGGTATTCGAACTAGAATTCGTGATAGACAAATGCACGAACAACTGAAAGCTGATTTGGTTGAAAATGTATGGCGTAAATTTGGACGTGATGAAGACAACAATTAAGCTCGGATGTTTTTTTAAAATTATTCTCAATTTTTAGCTAATTTTTGTTTTTAAGTTTTTATTTCAAATCTATGACTTAAATGTTTTCTTTTCATATGTTTTATATAATAATTACTATTTATCTTAATAAAATAATGTTTTAAATTTTTAAGAACCCATAAATAAGATACTTACATTGGAGGACAAATAATTATAGGTTTCTTAACCCAAGTGCTTAACACACATTTATTACTTAAAAAATGATTAAGAGCTCCATTAGGGTTGCTAGCAATAATCCTGCTCTTAAATTAGATAAATGAATACAATATCTAATTAAAAAAATAAAAATCAGGTTATTAGATTTACAATTTAAAGCTATTTTTTCAAAAGGTTTGCGTAAATTTCAATGTTGAAAAGGTATTATTCAATATAAAATCATTAAAAGAAATTGAAAATATATTTAGAACATTTTATGCTTACATTATATAAAAGGTCTTACGGTTAATAATATCATATGTATTAAATAAATAAGGTTTTGACACAATAGCATTCGATTGAAGATACATTTTTATCATATGTAAATAGAAATTAATCTAGTTGAGAATGAATTTGTAAAAAAAAAAAATTGTATTTGTTCGCTATACAAATTATTTTTAGAACAGTTTAAGAATTAAGAAAAAGTGTGTTTATGCTATGTTTGCGCACCAATGTATGTAGGAGACCAGTTAAACCTTTAAACAGTTAAAGTTAACAAAATAACGTTGAAACTAAATTACAAACGTAACAATTTATTTTTTATTCTTCTGATATGTAATTTATTATATAATCTTAAGTCTGATTACAATCTTAAGTCTGATTACAAATGCAACAGCCAAACGAACGTATCGGAATATCATTATCTATTCTAAGAATGATACAGTATCTTTTGTCCTTTTCACCTAGCTAGGAACCATTGGATTGCTAGCATCAACGCTTAGAAAGTATTTGCACCCATAAAGTTTTTGCGATACGCAGCTGCGTTAGCTGGAGACAACATTTGCCTCACCCCTTCAGCCTTGAGATGGGGACCCAACATTCTCAAAGACAACTAGTAATTTTACATCAACACATATAAACAACATTATTAGTGTAAGATAAAAACAATTAACTAAGAAAATAATCATTTGCGTATTATACAATAAATAAAAAGCTAGAAGGAGGTATCTAGTGGATTATACGTACCCACAAAAGTTTGAAGCTGTGCCACATCCGAAGAGGAAAAGGAAAGGGATAGAGCAAAGAGCCAATAGAGAATAGGCTCATGGCAAATAGTTGGCGGATGAGGGAGAGTGGTCGCGGGTTCATGCCACCGAGCAGAGCCATCGTCTCTGACTTGCCAAAGTCTCCACCACAAAGGTAATCGAAGAAACCCTGACGCAATGCCTCTTTTGCTCCGTCCTTAGATGCAACCAACACTTGAGAAAATGCACTCCCCATTGTGTTCACAGTTGAAGACATTGGCTTCACCATACAACATTTATACATTATGTTTTCTTTTAAGATTGTTAAAAGTCATAGATTCTAAACACTGGTGGTCTTGAGCATAGCAAAGTGAAAAAAAAAAAAAAAATACACGGAAAAAGACTTCTAAATTTGTGAGAAAAAAATAAACTTATTAAAATGTTTATTTCCCCAACATTTCAGGGACGTCCTTGATTCTAAATGTTATAAGTTGCACATGTATACTCACCTTGCGGATATTGTAAAAGGATTTGAGGATATCTGAGACTTTGTCAGAATCACTAAGGTTGCTCAATGGTTTGAGAAGACGACGTAAAATGATAATATCAGAGAGTAGAACCATCATTCCAGACGCAATCACGGGATGACGCATGTTGAATGCATCCCCTAACACAATCACTCCTTTCTTGTCGCTCAATATCGCCGACATGTTCTTTGTTGCCACCACTTTCATTTTTGCTCCCTCGTTGATCCCTTTCATTAATATTTCACGTAGTTTTGGAGGTAACTGCATTTAAAATGAAATATAATCTCTTGAATCTAGAGTTTATATAGCACACATGTCTTACAATTCAGCAAAATAAATAATGTCAATTGGCTAAATAAAATGGTTGATCTAATGTGAGTATGCATAATAGGAACACACATTGATTTAACCAAAAAAAAATGATTGAAGAAGGAAGATCCAAAGATACTTTTATATTCATCTTGTCGAAGACATACCTGAGGAGCTATAGTTTTCTTGAAAAAAGTAGCCATTTCACCTTTTGAGATAGAGGGAACATTATCAGGAAAAACCTCGGTAACACAACGAACTTCAGTGCTGCTAATTTGATACAACAATGTGAAGGATGGCTTAGACATTATCAAATGTATGGTCTCAGGTTCTTCAAGCCGACAATTCTTGGAGATGTAACCAACACCAAACGATAAAACCTCTGCCTATATCAAAATATTAGCGGATGGATGTTTGTTAACCAGCTAAAGTAACATTTACTCTACTTCGAGCTAAGACTAAGAGAATACTCACATTGTTGTCATTGAGAGACCGACGAAGGGTTGAATAGCAACCGTCACAGACCACAGTAAGAGGTGCCAAAGCTGTTGTTTCTTCACCTCCACTGGTCTTGTATGTAACACCTTTAATCACTCCTTTTTCTTCTATTAAAGATTTTACCGTCCCTTCTTCAAGTCGTACACTGCCAATTAATGTGTATGAATCAATACTTTCAGGATACAATCGATGTTCTAAATTGTTGGTAAACTTCTAAATGGTTGCAATAATATATCTATTCTATTAAATCATGATCATGATCTATTGATAAATGTTTGGTCCAATTATTTATTATACATGTATTATTTTTTATATTATTATTTTTTTATATTATTGATAAATAAATAATTAAAATAAATATAATTATAAAAAATACAAATATAAGAATTAAATTTTTCCAAAAAAAATTAAAAACAAAATATATACCCGTCCTTTGATAGGACGGGTGAAAATCTAGTTGTTAGTTAATTCATCAAATTTCAAATTCCTTGCAAACATCCTGACCAGTGAAAATCTTTCTTAATTATTGCAATATTATCGAAAAACAATCTTATAACTAAAGTCATAAAATATATTTGGCAGAAAATTGTAGATAGATATTCATGCTGTTATTTTTACTTACATTTTATTGGTTTTATTTGGCAGAAAATTGTAAATATATATATATACGTACTTGGAGAGTGAAGAAGCCTTTTGGCGTAGTCGCTGGACAAACCGGCCATTGTGAAAAGATCGAGCAGAAGGTTCATAAGGAAAGTTGTTATTCTCCACTGGAAAAGGCACGATGGTTTCCTTCCCGTCCTTATAAAGCGCCAAGCCCGTCACTTTCTGCTCGTCTATTCCCTCCAAACAATCTAATTGTATATGTTTTACAAGTTAGCAATTTATTATGAAACTAAGCCAAAGTGTGTGCATGACTTCGTCTCTGATTCATTTTTGAAGTGGAGGTAACAAAACCTTGAAGGCCAAGCTTAGCTAGCATCAAGCGTCCTCCAGGTTGCATTATCTCACCCATGATTCTTTCTGGTTCTCTCATGTCCCTCTCTATCACATGTACTTTCCTCCCGTCCTGTTATATATGGTAAATGGTTTTTAGTCAATATCATCTATTCACAATTAGTGGAAAATATAATTAATTAAAACATATGTCAACCTAGGTCTAGAATGGTGGTTTGGGTTTATGTTTATATTTAGATTTTTCGTATATTTTCAAATAAATCTACAATTATAAACATTTTAGAAAATTCCTTTGTATTCTCGAAAAATGTTTTTTCTCATGAAATCCTAATGATATAAAAGTATAAATTGAAACCAAAATAAGATTCACATAAGAACACAAATACCAAGGAAGAGACTCTTTAAGATTAAGAGCATCATTACTGAGGGGAAACGCTCCAAAATATCTTAGCTAATATTCTCTCTTTCAAAATAAATGATGTTTAAAAAAGTTTTTGATATTTTAAAATAAATGATTTATTCGTTTTCAATATAAATTTTAACTTTATCAAAAACTGTATAACCAATAATATATTTGTAATTTATTTTTTAATTGATTAATAGTTTTTAATATATATTTTAATCATATTTTTAAATTAAAAATCAAATTTCTTAATAGCCTTGCAATATCCTAAAATTTCAAGTATTTAAAAACGGAGGGACTATTTTGCTAATATATTTTAATTTTGTCATTAAAATTTAAATACAAAATGTTCTAGATCAATAAGTAATGAACCATAATGTATGAGTCTCTTGCAATTTTTTCATCACGAGAAGTCTCTCATCTTTTTACGTCTTCTCTTCTCTTTTTTCATTAAATTTTATTATTTCTAATATGAGAGACTCCTTCTCATACTCCCACTAATCAGCTCTAACGAGTTCGAATTTGTTTAAAACTGATAAAGAGAGAAGACTAGTTTAACTCGTCCTGAACTCCTGCTCCATGTTCCGAATACGTTATAGGTTAATTAACACACACAAAAAAAACATCTTGGTTATTAAAACAAAATGAAAACGCCGAAACTTTTCCAAATTTTTAAAAGTTAATTTGGACAGTTATAAACACAAACCTTAGCAAGAGCATAGGCAAGAGCAGAGCCGCCAACACCGGCTCCGACGATGATGACATCTGCACCACCGTCTCTTCTCTCTGCCACCGCTAAATCCGCCAACTTTGGATTTTTCTTACTCTGGTTGGCTATGTAGAGCGACGTCCACGTCAACATGAATGCTAGTACCGTCCATAACCATAAGTACGGCGAAGCTATATCCATTATATTACACCGTTTACGTTATTAATTGCGTGATACTTTAATCTGTTTTTTTATTTTGCTGAATTTTTATGATAGTTTAGTCTTTGATATGGTTGAGTGGCATATATGTATAGATCATCTGAGGTTTTCTGTCGGCACGAACATCACGTCGTCACATGAGATGTATATATAGACAAACCGAAATTGTAAACACACACACGCATCTATATGTAAATATGCATAGGAATGAAACATGCAAAAACAAATTCGTTATGCAACATTTTTTTCAATAAAATGAATTATGAATATATGTGTTTGAATCTAGATAGCACGAAAGCCTTGTCACATGTCCATTTAACTAAGTTTGCAATCAGATTCAGAATCAAGAGCGTCAGGAACTTGCTTTTGGAAAACCTTTAGTATTAAAAATGCTGGGAGTCTATGTTTCTATTTTGAGAGCTAATGTTTCCATTTTTAAAACGTATTATCGTAAAGAAATAACAATATATATTATTGTATTTTTAGACAAAGCTGATAAATAATAACAAGAAAAAAGAGAATCATCATATATGAGATGTTGGAACAAGAAACGAAACTTGCGTAATAGTTTTGTTCTTATCTTCTTCTTTTTTTGTTCTTATCTATTATACATCTTTTCATAATACATTTTGAATAAATACATCATTTCAAAAAAAAAAACTGTAGAAAGATACAATATTCTTAATTAGAACTAGAACTTGATCCGCGCCCCTGCGTGGGTATTTGATTTAATTTGTGTTTTTAACGTAAATTTATAAATCATTGATTTTATAAAAAAATATTTATATATTTTTTATATTTTGTAATTTACATATAGAGTAGAATATAATATATTATAATATAAATGTTGATAATATTTTTTTTATTTATACATAATATTATATTAAAATATATAACTTGATACAATTTGATATAATTGTATTATTCATATATTAATTTGTTATTTTTGTTTTTTTGTTAATTTATTTTGAAATGATATAATATACTAAATTTTTTAATGTCAATATATAAATATTGATTTTGTTAGATAAGCTTTGGAATTGTAATTATTGAATTTAAGTTTATTTTAAATACACTGGTAGAATCTGTAAATAAAAAGAAATACAAAAAAGAAGTACTTAATTTATTGTAATGAAAAGGCTAAGTTTGTAAATAAAAGAAATATTTTTTAAACTGTTATCCATGTATCCAAACAATTTTGATTTATATTGTTATTCATGTTTCCAAACAGCACCAAAAGGTACTTCAGTTTTAATAATATAGATAGATTCACAATTTTTGGAAAGGTAAATCTCTCAAATAACCATTTTTGAAGTTTTTGTCACAAAAATAGACCTTGAGAGAAAAAATAACTAAAATAGACTTTTTTATTTTGAAAATTTTAATGTTTTTTAATTTTTTTAATTTTTAAATCTCAACTCCAAAACTCCATGCACCCATAACTCCAAACTCTAAGTTTAGATTAGTTAACCCAATGGTATAAATATATATATTTACATCCTTTAATAAAATTTATTTTAGTTATTTTTCTCTTTGGTTACTATTTTCGGGACAAAAACCTTTTTAGGTCTATTTTGATCTTTATCTCTTTTTGGAATTAATTGAGTTTGCTATTATTAATAGATTTGTATTATGTAGAAAAATTTGTAATAGATATTTATAAGATGTTAGAAATAAAAGAAATTGTTAAGAATGCCACAAGTTAAATATTATTTTTTTCAATCAAAAATATATTAACATTTGGGTTTACATTTTAGTGATTATTGTTTGTTAAATGGTTAAAATTGAGTTTTTAAATATTTTATAAATATTTTTAAAAATTAATTTAATTTATTTTCATCATAAATTTAAGATATTTTTAAAATAATCATTTATTAATGTTAAATTTGAAAAAATATATTAAATTTATGATAAAATTGATTTGTTTCCTATAAATAATTAATTTGATAGTTAAGTACGAGAATGAAAGAAGGTGACGCATATGAGTTTTAATTTTGTTCTAAATCGGGTTTCTCACTTTTTGAATTCTCATAGTCTTTTTTATTCCTCTATAGTTGTTTCACAGTTCAATTTGTAATTGGCCCTATTCTTTCATTCTAATTAATTTGATATTTCATCAAAAAGGTTAAATAGGGTGATTTTCGTTTCTGATTTTTAATAAATTTAATTATAAATAATTTAAAATTGAGGTATTGAGATTTTAAAGGAGTATAATGCTTATTTATATATATACTCTTTGTATATGTTTTCTAATCTACTTCTTGTTTTCTGCAATTAATTTATGTTTGAACTTGGATAGTGAAAAAAAATACTTACAAAAAGATATGCCCTAGTCAATCCAATCGACATTTCTAAAGAAACTTCATACAACGTGATAATATTATAAGATTCATGAGTCCTTATATAAGTCTTAGTCTATATGTGATTATTACTTGTCTGACGGTCAATTCGTTATACTGGATCATTTAGAGTTGTTGATTGGTATGTATTGCATTTAAGCATGCATATCATGTCAAATTTCTCTTATTGCAACCATTTTACTGATGTATCTCACCAACAAAAATGAAGTAAAAAGTAAGAAAATGATGAAGTTTCTCATTTTGAGAATTTTCAAAAAGCTCCCATAGTTTGTGTCTTTTATTCATTGGCTTTTATTTTATTTTTTCACTTAAACTAATTCAATAATTAAAATAGTTATTCTGCTTAAATTCAATAATTAAAAGTATTATGTTTTTTTGTATGAGGTAGTTTATACGAGTATTTTAGAGCTCTAATATCTTATTTTAAAAGTTAAAATATAATAAACATGCACAAAAGTAAATATTATTTCCTTAAATTGCCTCATAGCTTAACCGATCGATGAGTTCATCATTTTTTTTGAATAAATATGAATCTCACATCATCCACGAAGCTGAAACGATAACGGTGGAATTGGTTTTAGTTGCGTAGGCTATATACATAAGGTCGACGACTTCAAAGAGGAGTTAAAGGCCAATTAATGAAGTATGTCACTCATCGTTCCGTGGTCCATATAAATTTTAGGGAGGAGATTAAACTCGTTTCTTGGCTGCTTCCCCCTGAACACGTCAATGTAAATCTCGCCACAAAAGTTTATCAATTTTCTTTCTTTCTGATAATTAAGTTTATCAGTTATTGAGACGATGACTACCCTAAAATATATCTTGAATTTACCCTCTTGAAGATCTCTTCTCCAAGAAAATTATAGTGAATCAACATCACAAACGGGCCCTGAATTTTTAAAACCTCCAAAAATGACCTCTTTGTGATTATAACTTTCAAAATTCATTTTTTGGTTGAAGAAAAACAATTATCCTAGTATAACTATTTTTTAAAAATAGTGTTCAAGATTTGAACATGCGACTTGGAAATTTACAAGAGCATTTACCAAACTCAATTATGCCTTAATACGAGTTTGCAAATTAAGGCTTAAGAACTATAAACTTAGAGGCCACAAGTTCTTTGAAAGCCGTGAAGGAACTACTCTTGGAGAATATGCAGTGTAGGTATACAAATGTTTCTACGGGGTTACTTTAATTGGATTGTGACTGTAAAAATTTAGCAGTATATTTGTGTTGAAGGTGCGTTGACTGTGGCTGCAAATATGTTGTTGTAGATTTTTTGTAGAGTTTGTTTTAGTTAAATTGGTTGTAGCTATAAGTTTTTGGGCTATAGATACTTTTAAATAAAATATGTGATATATTTAAAATAATTAGTTTTTATCAATTAAAATAATTTATACAAGTAAATAAATTATAAATGATCAAATTTAATTTTTTGACATCATCGGGTTTAATATTATTTAACAAATATGAAAATAGTATTTGTGTTATTTAAAAATTCAATAATTAAAAAAGTACTTAAAAGTAAAAAAATATCAATAGAGTTTTAGAATTCTATTAAAAGTTGATATTTAGAATTTATCTAGGATTATCTAATTTGTTTGATGTTATATATGATTTTTTTATTTTACAGATTCAACAGCCTAAATAATAATGATGTAGATTGTTTACCTAAAATACATAAAAAGATCTTTTTGTTATAGTTTTAAAAATAAAACTAAATAATGATTGGTAAATTAGAAATTTAATGTAGGCTTTACTTTAGAAAATAAAACTAAGTAATGATTGATAAAATTTGATAATTTAAAATAAATAAAACTAAAGAAAGAAATAAACCTCAACTAATCACCCACTATATCTAGCCAGCCAAAATGTAAGTGTCCTCTGAACAATTCTTCTATATCTGGAATTAATTTTCATACAAATATGAATATTTAACTTTCTTCCACAAATTCAAAATTCAAGTGTGGAAAATCTTTCGCGTAGTGTCAAGAAGCAATTGATCAAGTGCAGACAATTTTATCAAATTTGTTTGTAGAATTGTCATGTATATGTTGATGATAAAAACAAAACTTTCTTTTTTAAGATATCAGAAGATTCTCGGTCGAAGCTCGGACATCGTACATCCTTCTTTAGAATGAATTGTCATTGGTCTTGCGATGTCAAAGCTTCTCTTTTGATATTTTTGTAACTCTACTAGTGGCCCTTGGTAGTTTCTAGTTGTAGATAATTATATATATTGTATTAATCTTTAATCCGTAGGATCAATTCTTATAAGTATTGTATTAATCTTCATGGCCGATTTGATGGAGAACATGATTACTTTTTCTATATGGGATTGTTTTATTGAATCTTGGCAAGGATCTAATTATATGATTTAACTTGTGAGTTAGAAGAAACGTTTTAGTTTTACTAGTCCAGATAATGAAGTTATCGGAAAGCCCATCATAGAAACACCTTTCTAGGCCCATTAGTCCAATAAGTTCAGGATAAAGACGAGCTTTTATTCGTCTTTACGGATAGTAAGAAAATTAAAGAAAGGAAGCAGAATATGATGATAATTTCCATTAACTATATAACTTAACTCTTTGATGATACCTTTCATTTTAAATAGAAAGTTTATGATTCTTTTTGGGAAATTGCAATTCTACCTCAAGTTTAACACTATTTGAAAATTTACCTTTAATGAATGATAATTTTTAAAAATATATTTAAATTATGATGAAAATTGACTAAATTATTTTTTCTAAATATTTATAAAATATTTAGAAACTCAAACTCACCTCTTCAACACTAAATCCAAAACAATAATCGGTAAAGTGTAAACTCAAATGTTAATATATTTTTGATTGAAGATATTTTTGTAAAGTGATACTAAACTTATGTTATTCTTAACATTTTTTTTTTTCATTTTGTAAGGTAAATTGAGATAAAAGATTTCAACTATAGAAATTTGAATGTATTCATTAACAATAATCTTATTCATTTTTTTAAAATACGATGTAAGATAAATTTGTAACTGATTAGATTATAGAAAATCTTCAAATATATTCAGACTTTTTTTTTTAAAGTGATATAATGTGATTCCAAACTTTGAATGTTCAAAAGATGTAAAATATTTAAACACTACTTTTTAAGCCGAATATTTTAAGTTAAATTTTTATTATTAGCTGTGTTAATTTGACAATATTTAAATTTTTTATTCATAATATTATTTGAAAACTGGTGTAAGTTGATTTATAAGCTTTAATGATCAAATTAAATAAAAATAAATAAATAACCATCAATCAGTCAAACTATAATAATTAACCAAACAACTTACATAAAGTCAATTAAACAGTTTTGCTTTTAATAATTCCTATATTATGTTTTAGTTGAAGCTTTAAAATTTTCACACAGTTTTAGGAGACTAGCACATGCCTATTATAGCCTTATTTTACAATCAATTGACTCCACATCATTATTATATATACTTTTTGTAACATGACTCCACATCATTACTATCACATCTTATAGTAGAAGGGTGATAGAAGTCAATTTTTGTCATATTCTACCTAAATTTCTGGAAATGACAAATATATCAAAATAAAATAAACCTTTTAAAACGTCAACTAAAAAAAGAAAAGAGGGAGTATATAGTAGGATATGTTGTGGATTAGAATGATAATTGTTTTGATAAATAATAACTATAAAATGACTAGTTATTATGAAAACAATATATATAATTAATTTTTATATATTATTAATTTTTATATATAATTAATTTTTAGTTTTCATTTTAATGTTTAAATTATAAATTAGTTTATAAAATTATTAATTATAAATTATAGTTTATAAATAAATGATTAATTGAGAAAAAGGTGATGAAACATTATGTAGGGTTTCCATAATTACTACAGTTAGCTAATATAAATGATTATGTTTAAGCTTATATGGATAATATAAACTATTATATATGATTTTGTAGACCATTAAAAATGAATTAGCATAGATGACTTTTAAATTCTAATAAATTATATTAATCATCCAAATGATTTTAAACTTATGTAAATAATTTATAAATTTTTATAATGCATTTATATCAATATAATTTATAATATACGTATATTATGACGGATTTAACACTGAGCTATAATAGGAAAATAAAGCTAATGTATTGATTTTTAATAAAATTAATAATTATAGTTTATAATTAATTGATTAAGGAAGAAAAAAGTTATGAAACATTATGTAGACTTTACATAATTGCAACAATTAGCTAATATGAATGATTATGTGTAAGATTATATGGAGTGTTTTACAACTAATATTAATTAGTTTTAGGATTGTCGTTTTTAGATTTGATCAATATAAATGAAAATTAAAAATAATTAACCAGTTAAATTATAACAATTTTTAAATTTAATTTATGATTGATACTTAAGTAAAAAACATTTAAGTAAATTCTCATTTAATATATAGTACGATATGCATAGGATACATAAAATATTGGAATGGGCATCTTAGTCACCGATATATATGTTCATCAAAACAATGGATTTAAATAAATAAATTTCTAATCATTCAATAACTCAAGGTATATTTAGTGCTATAAAAAATCATTATATGACTTTAACTGGAAATTAAAGGTTTTCTTACGCAAATGATTTTGCTTATTGGCAACTTGTTAATAAAGTAATTGTTGATAGACTTTTGCACGTTTCAATATGAAAGAGTTGGTCCCATTTAGTTTTTTCAGATCCATATTCATTCTTACCCATCTGTACAAAAGCGTTATAATTAGTTTCCTTGATTGGACTCATTTTCAGATTCGATTTGGATTTTAACAGATCTGTTGATATTACAAAAAGGTATGTTATTTTCACTTTCCTTAATCCTTTTCTATTCTTTTTCCCTTTGGCAGCATTGCTACATCAATTTTACCAAAAAAAAGAAAGCATTGCTACATCAAATGCTATGTCTTTTCATCATTTTTGATGAATGGAAGTAATTGATGGTGATAGAATGAAGAAATGTTTTGATCAGGTAGAGAAACACATGGAAGAAGATGATGATGATATGGTGAAAGAGGGGTTAATGGCCTCACCAAGAGAAATCTTCAGCATTTCTGGTCCCATTCATCTAACTTCCATTGATTGGTACTTATGTTTCATCTCTTTCATTTATCATCTGATCTTCCAAATCCATCTAAAAAAAAACTTATAATCACTAATCACCTAATTATGCTAATTCAACAGTTTAGCCATAGTCAACTATCAAATTCGTAGATCTTTTTAATCCACAACAAGCTGTATATTAAAATAATATATGTACACTAATGTCAACGTCTTTGATAGGAATAATACATACCATAGAACCTCAGTGGCAGCATGCTTGGTGCAAGCAGTGTACACAATGGAGCGAGACAGACAGCAAAACCGTATTGGTCTCAAGTCACAAGCACATCATTGGTGGGAGTTTTTCAACTTCACTTTAGCCGAAACCCTAATCGACCAATCAGACGGATCCATATACGGCGCCGTTTTCCATTACAAACTCTTTTCTTACAATTACCATAACACCCCTTACTCGAAAACACCTCCTCTCCACGTGATCGCGTTCCGCGGCACCATCATGAAGCCGCACTCTCGGTCACGTGACCTTAGGCTCGACCTACGCTGCGTCGGCGACAGCCTCCAGGACAGCACAAGATTCGTGCATGCCATAGAGGTGATCAAAACCGCGGTGGCTAAGACCGGCAATGCAGCCGTGTGGCTCGCCGGACATTCTCTAGGTGCCGCCGTGGCTTTGCTCGCCGGGAAGATTATGACTAGGTCTGGTTTTCCTCTCGAGTGTTACCTTTTTAATCCTCCTTTCTCATCTATTCCTATAGAGAAGCTGGTGAAGAGCGAGAAGCTTAAACATGGAGTTCGGTTCGCCGGAAGTCTAGTCAAAGCCGGAGTAGCTATTGCTGTCAAGGGTCGCCACCATCACAATAAGGTATCCTCTCCTTTTTTATATTAAATGTAATTTTAATGACCAAAATAGATTTAAAAAGTTTTCCTCCTTAAAATAGCATTTAAAAAGAAAATGACCAAAATAGATTTTATTAAAAGGTGTAAATATATATTTATACTCATTGGGTTAACTAATCTAAACTTAAGTTTTAGATTTATGTGGTGAAGTTTTGGAAGTGACGTATAAAATTAAAAAAATATGAAAATTTTCAGAATAAAAAAATCTATTTTGATTGTATTTTTGTGACAAAAACTTTTAAAAAATCTATTTGGGAGTTAAGAAAAATCTCAATCAGACAACATTTACTAACATTTCTTACTGGTTTGTCTTAGTGCCTTGTGTGACAATCCGGATACAAACTCTTACAATGCATGCATCGACATTATAATATTAGCAGGTAGATATGAGGTTTAGGGGCCTAACATTTTTTTTTGTTAATTTTAATAGAATATTTTTTTTTTTTTGATGATTTGGAGGCTTTCCAACATGTGTATAATAGTTCTTTAAAATTTGGAGAGTAAAGTGAATGTTTCATTCACATGTGCATAGAACCGGCTATGTACATAAGAAACAACAAGATAGACCATTGATGTTAAATCATAATATGCATTGACATTAGTATAAAATTAAGTTGCTAGACATCTAGGTTATTGGTATCTTACTAGATGTTAACTATTTACAGGGTCAAGAAGACGATTCGTTTATGAAACTAGCATCATGGATACCTTATTTGTATGTGAATCCATTAGATCCAATCTGCTCAGAATACATTGGTTACTTCAACCACAGAAACAAAATGTTTGAGATAGGAGCTGGAAAAATCGAGAGGATCGCTACAAGGAACTCGCTTAGGAGTTTGTTGTCCGGAGGAGGAGGAGGAGGAGGAAGTTCGTGTTCTGATTCTTCATCAGAACCTCTTCATCTTTTACCTTCGGCGTATGTGACGATAAACACTAGCAAAGCCCCTGATTTTAAGAGGGCTCATGGGATCCATCAATGGTGGGATCCTATGTTCAATGGTGAATATGTTTTGCATCAGTTTAATCAATGACTTCCACTTTTATTGCTTCAGATACTTGAAATCATTTGATTTGTTTTTGTTTTTTGGTCTTTTTATTGTTATAATAAGATCAAGTTTGTGCTGGAGGATTTGAAGAAAAAAAAGTTGAATAGAGATTCGAATAATGTATCATTTTAGAATAATTCCAACTCGTGCAAAAAAACAAGTTATGTTGAACAAGATTGAGCCACCTAACACCTTCATAGCTACCATATTTAAATTGGAAGAAAAGTTTTCCATCCATATTTAAATTGGAAGAATTCTCAGTTATAATATTTTTATGGTTTGTATAGTATAATTATTCAGCATTAAAAATAATAATCATTCCAAATTTTTTTTCTTCTGGTGACCGAAAGAGTTTTCTTAGCTCACAAGGTCTATAGTATAGGTTATGAACAGTTCATTATAGAGATTTGAGGCTTCCCATTAACTATTGTTTGTTGATTAGTTGCAAATACTAGAGAAGAGACGAGACGTATTTAAATTCAAAAAGAGTATGTGATTCTAAATAATTAGTATAGGATGAATCTTTGAAAAATGTCCTATCATATGTTCAAAACGAGAATGTGATCCTAATTAATTAATACATAAAATGATATGAATCTTTGAAAAAATGTCCTATCATACCCCAAAACGAGTATTCTACATAGCCACTAACATGAACATAAGTCTTAAGATATTTTAAACACTTAGCAATGTCAAAGATTATACATCAAAAGAAAAGAGGATAACAAAGCAGAATCCGAGAACGTCTGAACAACACAAGAAACAAACTAAGACCAACACTAAGAAAAATTAAGAACCGACTCTTAAATAAAAATTCTAAAAGTCGTTTTTTAGCGGAAAAGTGTAAAAAAAGAAAGTTAAAGAACTCCGGTTAAGAAACTAAAATTAATAATACTCTAAGGACCGAGTGAATTAAACTATCATAGGGAAGCGTCTGAATGTCTTTAAGACTGAACACTGGAATGAAAATAACAACGCAAGAAACTTAAAAACACCAAGACGGAAACAAATCAAGAAGGGAGAAACCACATGGTCTTTGTTGCAAGATCGTACACACACACGTCGATGCATGGAGTTGAACCTTTCGAGTGACTGAAACGGCGGTCATTACGGGTGAAATAGATAGAGTTTGGCTCAATACCAAGGGTGTGGTCAGCAGGCACGGTGATACCCTAATCAGAAAAACAAAGGCTCATTACCTAAAGAATCCACCTCAACAAGCCATGTATCTAAGGTCCCCGGGTCTAAATCTTTAGCATCCCTCTTGTACAGGCGAAAGATCCTAGGCCTTCCAGAGAGGTTGGCTCGTAAGCTCTGCTATAAAGAAACAAAACTTCTCCTGATGTTGTAACAACGATGTTATAGCTAACTGAGATTGGCATATATTTCTCATCAGCCTTACTCATTCTTGGCATACTCATTGGAAACTTATGATCCACAGACACATCCTTGCAACCAACTTGTCCAGACAAATCAAGATGTCGACTGTAATGACGTGTGGAGAGGAAGTAAAGATTATAACCTTTGAGCACCGTATCATCAACACCTTGCAACTCCCTGCGAACATCGATCCGTATTGTAATCTCATACTGTCCAATAGATATGTCAACATGTCCATTGGGAGCTCGAACTAGGAGTCTCCATGGTTTGTTGCCGGAAACGTTTTTTACGTGATTTACTGGTAACAATATCCATGATCCATTTTTTTCTTTCAGTAAAATTAATTAAGAGGTCAATTATATAGTCAAAATCATTTTCAATATTTATTTTTTTTATTTTTTTTCATTTTTTTCATTTTCGATATTTAGTTTAGAAATAAGATAATCAATGTTGAAGAAATCAATAGATGGTAGTTATGCAATTTATATGAGATTACTATTTAGAAGAGTGTGATTTTAAAAAATTGTTTTTGAAAAGTCATTTAAAAAAATCTTTTTTCTAGAAAATCATTTCATTTATGATCGATTTGACACACTCGTTTATGACTAACACTCCACATAAACCAATTTTTAAACACCACATAAACCATTTTTTAGAACACTAAAGATAACAATTTAAACATAATAATTATTCTTAAATAATTTTAAATGAAGTATATAAAGATAATTAAACAGCCCTTTTGTGGTACAACTTGAAGTAAGGTTTGATTCATGGGAAGACAAGAGACCATTTGTTTCTTGCTGAACAAGTTTATATGTATACTTTTAGGGTTAAACATAATGTTCAGTTGGATATTCATGTTCATATCCGTTGTAGTCATAATACAATCGCTCCCCTTTAGATATATCTCTATTAGCTACGAGAAGAACCCTAGCTTCTCCATTGATGTTGAACCTCACACACTTCAGGTTCTGCTTCTTCCTCCCTTCTCTGCACATTTCACAAAACGCCAACAAAAAACAAATGAGGACAAGCAAATACTAGAATGTTTAGTTTTCCTGGATCATCATGAACGGTTCAGAGAAACTCACGGTGTGTGGTTGTTGATGCCACTGATGAAGCGTGCGATGTTACTGCGTTTGTCAGGGCAAATAACAAGGCACTGAGAAGGATCAGAGGCATGGAGTAGAGTCATCATGCTATCTCCATCATAGTTATCTTCTCTGTTGCTTAGATAATCAACATCTCCAACGTACTCTGTGATTATAGTTAAATCTTTAATACACCTATCAGCCTCTACTGTAAACCTGTTACAGGTTTTAAACCATCCAACTCAATAATCATTCCAGATTATTAAAAAGCTATAAAGAGAAGCTAGTAAGAAGGTTAAGTACCCTTCATAAGGATCAAAGACGACCATAAGCGGCGGGCATTCACCACGATCCATCATGCTTTTGCACAATGCTAAGGTCTCTACATCTTGTTTAGACAGAACCTGTGTGACATTGAATCAGTTTTCAAAAAATCGGTCTAGACAACACTTACACGATAAGTTTGGTCTAAACGAAACAATTTTTTAAAAAGTTGGTCTGGTTATTAAAAAAAATCAGCCTAGTCGCACAATTAAACAAGAATCTTTTCTTAAGCATCTAAACCATTGCTTAGCGACTTCTTGAACATTGCATTGAATACACAACCTATGAAGATGTGATTGAAGAACATGAGTCTATACCTGCATGCCTCCTTTCTCAAGGACAGCTTTGTTTGCAGATCTTAGAGCCTTGCTATATACATAAGTGAGCTTGTTGCTGAACTCAGTGTTGGATGCTCTCAACGCAGTGGCTAGAGACGCCATTTGCTCCAGTCTTCTTTGAGAATCAACAATAGGGTTGTATGGAAGAAGCTTCCTCTTCTTCTTTGACATCACCAAGCTAGTCCTTTTCCTTTTCTTCCCAATATTCTCTGCCAAAAAATAAATATTTTCAAACAGAACACACATTTGTCGGAATCTTAACTTCCAATCTGAAAAAAAACTACAAAGATGTAAACTTTTTACCTGGAGAACATGAGATGTAATCTGAAGAGGACCGTTTAATCCGAAAGAAGTCTATGAGTTTTGTCTGAACCAGAGGGAAAGCTGCAATAAAGTTTTGATTTTTTAAGTATCAAAACATAACCAGCTCAAGCATAACTTATTCAAAAGAACCTACCTTTAGGGTTCTGGTGTTTAGAACACGAGGGACAGAACCAAGACCCTTTGGGAACTGAAACGAGAATCGGTCTGAGACAGAAAAGATGAAACCCTTTATCGCATTTGTCGCAAAGAAGCAGCTTCGCAGGTTGTTTCCCTGAGCTGCATTCTTCACAGACCGTATCCAATTCCGAATCAGAATCATCCGCCATGGATCTAGGGTTTGTCACCTGAGTCCTTCTCCGCCGCGACACCACCATTAGAGAGAGAGAGATGATAAACGTTGAAGAGTTCGCGCTCTGTTTTCAACGAATTTTCGCGGGGGAAAAACAATAACCGGGTTTAATTTGGCGCTACGGTAACGGTCTTTAATTAAATCCCGGTTTACCATTGGTTTTATCTAACCAGGATTATTTGGTTTAATTAAAACCATTGCATTACGGTTTTTGATTACATCCCGGTTTTAAATTGATTTTATCTAACCGGAATTTTAGGATGGTTAACCAAAACCGACATAACAAGGCATTAAAACCAACCGGAGAGACTTTACAGTAATGTCTCAACATTAATGAAGATCTATCTTGTCTCCTCCACCGACTCGGCCGAGTTCACTCGCCTAAAATGCTCCTTGGCTCGTTCCACAGTGATCGCCTTGGACGCGGAGTGGAAGCCGCAACGCTCCAACTCGTCTTCGTTCCCAATCGTCACTCTCCTCCAAGTAGCATGTCGACTCGGTCACGACTCGGATGATGTTTTCCTTATTGACTTGACTTCGATTCATCTTCCGTCCGTGTGGGAGCTCTTGAATGACATGTTCGTGTCTCCTGATGTGTTGAAACTTGGGTTTCGGTTTAAGCAGGACTTGGTTTACTTGTCTTCGACGTTCTCTCAACATGGGTGTGAGGGGAGGTTCAATGAGGTTAAAAGCTTTTGCCTTTATTTTTCTCTTCCCCTGTTTTTGTGTTTCCAGATATGCATGCAAAGTTTTAGCGTATAGTGTTTGGTTTCCCAATTTGGAATTGTTTGTTAAAACTCTTCCTAGTGGTTTGGATTGCATTCAAGATAGGTGTAGTTCAATTACTTCCCAGAGTTTTTACTCTTTAGCTCTGTTGATTCATCTAGGACTTGGATTTCATTTGATTGGTTCATTGGTGGTGCTTAGTGTGGTTAAAGCTTGTGTCTTTTGTGTTCTCTTCCTCTGTTTTATGTTTCTGAAGAGCTGAGAATACACCAAGGCATTGAAAGTCTTGAACTTTCAATCTTCCTTTTAGTTTAACTTGTGCAAAGTCTTAGTATAACATGTTTGGTTTCCTTGTTCGAAATTGTTTTGAGTGTTTGGTTTAGATTACCTTCAAGATATGTGTAATCGAATTGCTTCCCAAGATTCTACATTTAGCTTTGTTGATTCATCTCGGAATTGAGTTTGCATGTCTGGTGTTTATGGTTAGATAAAAACTTAGAGAGTGGAATCTTTTATTTGTTTTCACATGCTTGCCTTTTAGATTTTATTTTTGTAATTGGATTGTTGACTTGTGTTTTGTAATTTTCCTTTTAATGTGAATAGGTGAAACAATACATGGATATCACAGGCATATACAATCATCTGCAACATAAGCAGTTTGGGAGAAAGGCACCAAAAGATATCAAGAGCTTAGCAGCTATATGCAAGGAGTTGCTGGACATTTCTTTGTCAAAGGTCTGTCAATGATGCCTTAAAGAACTTGTTTTTTTTTGGTGAAACTGAGTCATCTTTTGTTGTAATTACAATCGAAGAGAGTGGCTTTGTTTTCCTGGAGTTATGCTATTACGTTTGCCTGTGTAAATGTAGCTGAATAAGTTCATAAGGCCTTCTAACGAGGTTTTGTTCTTTAGGAGCTTCAATGTAGTGACTGGTCACACCGTCCTCTTACAGAAGAACAGAAACTATACGCTGCAACAGATGCTCATTGCTTGCTCCAAATATTCGATGTGTTCAAGGCAAATCTTGTTGAAGAAATCACATTGCAAGATCCTAAACATACGAACCTTGGCTTAAAAGACATTCTCAATGGATCAGATTGTACCAGTAAGATTGTCACGGTCAAACTGTGCAAGGCTGCAGATGTAATCAGGGCAATGACGGAAAATGGTCAAAACATTGCCAAAAGAGTGGTTTCTAGAAAAACTACGCTAAACACAATGCCGATGGATGAGAATCTGTTGAAGATCGTCAGGAAGTATGGAGAAAAGATCTTGTTGAAGGAGTCTGATCTTCTACCAAGGATCTCCAAGAAGAAAACAAGAAGACGTACCTCCTTAAAGAATGTTAACACAGATAAGCATTTGGTTTGTTCTATGGACTGGCAAGGTCCACCACCATGGGATTCATCTTTAGGAGGTGATGGCTGCCCTAAGTTTCTCTTGGATGTGATGGTAATTTGATAATCTCTGCCAATCTTGTGTTTATTAAACTACTGATCCTAGAATTATTTCACTAAATAGAATAAATAATTTGACTGTTCATTTGTGAAAACTAGCTTTTTGAGTTTAACCATTTTGATATTGTCCATGTGGTAATCATAACATATGCTTATAAAACAACTCTCTCTAGGTTGAAGGTTTGGCTAAACATCTACGTTGTGTGGGGATCGATGCTGCAGTTCCACCCTCAAAGAAGCCGGATTCAAGGTACTTTTCTCTAAACTACCATTATAAAATTTTGATGGCATGGGTTGATCTCAATATCTTTTTGAGTTCATTAACTTTGCTGGTTATTTGTTGACATAGGGAGTTGCTTGATCAAGCATTGAAAGAGAACAGAGTTTTATTGACAAGAGATACAAAATTGTTGAGACATCAAGATTTGGCTAAGCATCAAATATATAGAGTCAAGAGCCTTCTGAAAAATGAGCAGCTACTTGAGGTACAACAAAATCAACTCTTCAGTATAGAAGCTGTGTTATGTAAGATCTGTGATGTGGCCTGATCTGATTGACTTGATGTATTAATAATAAAAAAATAGACTGAACCTGCAAGTTTTGCCTTAAAGAGAAGGAGTTCTCTTTTGACATCTAATCTTACATTCAGTGGATTGATTTTGAGTTGCCACTGAAACAATTAAGCTGTACAGGTGATAGAGACTTTCCAGCTAAAGATAAGTGGAGATCAGCTGATGTCTAGATGCACAAAATGCAATGGGAAATTCATTCAGAAACCGCTGACCATTGAAGAAGCTATTGAAGCAGCAAAAGGTTTCCAAAGAATACCAAACTGCTTATTTAACAAAAAATTGGAATTTTGGCAGTGCATGAACTGTCATCAGCTCTACTGGGAGGTAAACTCACTTACCCAATCTCTTGTCAAACATAGTCTGCATCGTTTATTGGAGAGTTATTTATCAGTTGCCCATGAATATTTATCAAATTTAATAATTTAACTAGGAGTTCAAGAAGATTCATATAATGTTATAAGATGCATGAGTTTTTGTAGCTTAGATGTGTTATTGGGCTCTTTAATGAAATAGATGCTTAATGTTTGTTGCATGGTTGCAGGGAACTCAGTATCATAACGCAGTCCAGAAGTTCATGGACGTATGCAAGTTGAGTGAGTGATTCATTTTCTTTCTTTCTTGTGTTGGAGAGTTTCAGGTTACTTTCTCTTGGCCTTGGTTCCTTCAAATCTACGGTCATGTCTGAGTAAACGAGATGTGTGTTTGTAATAATATATTTTTTTGTTTAGAAAAGAAAAAAAATTACCAAAAAAAAGAGAAAGAAATGAAAGTATTTACTCTTTACTCTTAACCAAAACAGAAATGATATCTTCTTACAACATCAACTCGATTAGGTAGTGGCGTACGTCGACAATAATCTTATAATCCTGTGAAACTAGGCAAAAAAACTTTTGATATGTTATGTTTTTGGGGGTCTAAATATTAAATTTATTCCAAAGATTTTTTTTCTGTTTTACCTAGTATTAAGCAACTTATTACAAGGAGAAGCAGAAGATTAACTATAAGGAACTACAAAGTGATATTTTTTTTTTTTTTGAATATATTCGTACCTATCAATATTTTGAATATATTAGTAGTTATCAACATTATTGATCCCTATCAATTTAAATTCAGTTATAAACTAATAAATATATACAGGTACCAATATTTTGAATATATTAGTACTTATCAACATTATTTGTCCCTATCAATTTAAATTCAGTTAAAAACTAATAGATATATACAAAACTAGAATATAATAGTTCAATAAAATACTTTAAAATAATTCCTGGAAGTAAACTCACTAAAATAAATTATACCTAATTATTTCTATTGATTAGCTAATTACATTTTTCATCTTCTTCCACTCTTTTTCAGTGTGTATTGATTATTGATTTGTAACTACTGAAATGAAGTTAGATTTCTTTAAAAATCTAGATAAAAACTTATATCTTTTAAACTGTTTTGTAATTTTGAAGTTTAATTTCTTTTAACTAAAATCTATTCTTTTTTTAATCCCAGACTTAAATAACTAACTAATAACAAGAAAAAAGTTTCCAGCTTTTGTGATTCTATAAAAATGTTTAACTTAAATAAATATATTTATTTAATCGTTACATATATAGTAAATTAAAAATTTAGATAGATTTAAAATTTGGTGTTTTGCAAAAGTAACTTAAAATTTGAAGTTAAATGCAAAACTAACTCATCATTTTTTTGGAACTTTCATTTGTTTTATACATCCTAGATGTTCGAGTTATTCACGAAAATGCATTTTTTTAAATGAGTGTTTTACTTCATCATCCTCATCTTCATCAAGTATTTACAATATTGTCATTTTCATCGATACATCAACCACCATGAACAACCAATTTGAAGCTCTTAATGCACAAAAATTGATTTTGTTCTCTTCCTTTCTCATTTGTTATTCACACAAACCACCTCTCTTTCACTTTCTCTCAAAATTCATCTAAAAAATTCAAAATTTTGATTTTAAACTTTACAAGGTTCATCGAGATGTTGAAACTCATGATTCTTGGTCATTAATGAGTTGGTAACATTCTTGGTGAAATTCTATAAGTTTACAGAAGCTAAACAAGTCATCTCACGGGTTTAATATATGAAATTGATTTTTTTCAGATTTCTTCGTGAAGAAGACTCCTACGAGAAGTCTTCTTGTCGATGCATAAGTTAATTTTGCAATTGACTTTTTCTGTATTTTTTGTAGAAGACTTCTAGGGAAGTCTTCTACATTTCCTTTGTTAACAAAAAAAACAGGTAGACCCGAGAAGATTTCCCTAGAAATCTTCTTAGATAAACATGTTAATTTTGCAATTGACCAAAGTTTGTCAGAAATTTGACTTTTTATAGAAGATTTGCCATTGTCACAAGAAGTATGCGTGAGTTACTTTTGCAATTGATAATTAATACTAAAAAAAATATTATTTACGAGAAGACTTCTTCTGACGGAAGACTTCTTTAATTTTATTCATGGTTTTTGGTTAAACCTTTG
This sequence comes from Moricandia moricandioides, assembly GCA_905132885.1. NCBI lineage: Eukaryota > Viridiplantae > Streptophyta > Magnoliopsida > Brassicales > Brassicaceae > Moricandia > Moricandia moricandioides. The sequence continues at coordinate 27,368 of CAJHQQ010001199.1, forward strand.
GTTCCGAGAGAAGACTTCCCTAGAAGTCTTCTCTGGAAAAATCAAATATAGTAAATTGCAAAAGTAACCCAGGAATTTTTTTTGACACGCTGGGAAGACTTCATGTGTATTAGTCAATATTGGGTCTTTTGAGTGAAATTCATAACTTAATTGGTGATAATTATGAGATTACAAACATTAATGTTTCTAGCTAAACTAAGAAGACTTATAGAGAAGTCTTCCATGAGAAGACTTACAGGGAAGTCTTCCGTGAGAAGACTTACAGGGAAGTCTTCCGTGAGAAAACTTACAGGGAAGTCTTCCGTGAGAAGACTTACATGGAAGTTTTCCGTGAGAAGACTTACAAGGAAGTCTTATACGTTAGTTTTTGTAAAATTTGTTAAATAACTTCAATATATATTTTCTAAATTTCCAAAGTGTCAAGTAACTTCAACAATATCAAGTCATGTAGTTCAATGTGTCTTCTTATATCTTAGGATGTACTTTTTAATTTTTATGAAATTTAAAATGTAATTTTCACTTAAAAATTAAGTTTCCTGATTAAATTTTTATTTTCCACTTAAATTTCCCGTTTCCGAGAAGACTTAACTTTGTTTGATTTTTGTTAAATTTGACTAAGTTTTCTTGACAAGTCTTTTCTTTTAGTTTGTAATAAATTTGACTAAGTTTAAAAATTTTAAGTTGTTTTGGGTAGTATGGTTAAAATGTTTGTTTGTTATGAAGTTCCAATAATGTCAAGCACTTTTGAAAAATAAATAAAACATTGTAGACATCAACATATTTACTAATTCTTTTCATTAACATCTTTTCAAGTTTACAAAATAATTCATAATTAAAAGAGTACACATAATAATCATTAAATATACAATAAACAAAAGAATTACAAAATAATCATTAACATCTTCATGGAAGACTTCCAGGAGTCTTTTGAAGTCTTCATGAGAGACTTCTAGAAGATTTGTGGAAGACTTGTGGAAGACTTCTAGAAGATTTGTGGAAGACTTATGGAAGTCTTGTGGAAGATTTCCAGAAAACTTGAGGAAGACTTCCAGAAAGTCCTCTAGAAGTCTTTCAGAAAGTCTTCTAAAATTCTTTTATGAAGTCTTCTATGATTCTTCGAGGAAGTCTTCTAAAATGGAAGTCTTCCGAAGTCTTCCAGAAATCTTCCAAAAGTCTTTCAGAATTTTTCTGAAGTCTTTCTAAGTATTCTTTTTTCTCCTTCATACCAAAAATAAAATATCAGATTCTTAACCAAAGAATACTATAAAAAATAAAAGAGGAATCGAAAAGGTTAAACCTTTAAACTTGTTAATGCCTCTAGAGATTTCACCTACATAAAATGTTGTGTTATCTTCTTCTCCTTCATACCAAAAAGAGAAGGACATACCTTTAACCATTGAACACTATCACAAACACAAAAGGAATCAAAAAGGTCATACATTTAACCTTGTTACAGGAAGTTGAATATACAACTTTTTAGAATCTAACATATAAAACTCACCAAAAATACATATTCAAAATTTATAGATATACCTTTAAAAAGGTGAAAAATGAGAATCATGTAATGAAAAATCTGCAAAAATAAGATAAATTAGTGAGAATACAAAAGAGACAAATGAGAAATCAATATAAAGTTAGGTGTTTTGAAGTCTAAAGAGATTACAGAGAGGTTATAGAGTTTTAGAGTGAGGAACATTACATTTTTGTTGCAGCCATTTGAGAGAAAAAAAAAGAATGTGTAAATTTTCTTTATATATGGAGACAAAAAAAACAATTAGGTTAAATATTTTCGATATAAAAAACTTCCCGAGAAGTCCTCTAAGAGAAGACTTCCCGAGAAGTCCTCTAAGAGAAGACTTCCCAAATTATGAAGTCTTCTAAAACCCTATAATCTAATACATGATAAGATTTCTGGAAGACTTGTGGAATACTTCTAGAAGACTTCACATTAGACGGAAATTCTTCCAGGAAGTCTTCTAGTGCATTATGAAGTCTTCTGGAAGTCTTCCAAAACCTTATAATCTAGTACATGAGAAGACTTGTGGAAGACTTCCTGAAGACTTTGCATTAGGCGGGAAGTCTTCCAGGAATTCTTCTAGTGCATTATGAAGTTTTCTAGAAATCTTCCAAAACCCTATAATCAAATAACCAACTAGATAGTAAAAAGAACTTTATTAAACTTAAATCAACTTATAATATGATTAATACACAAAAGTAAACGCATATGGGTCTATTTTTTTTTAAGTTAAGATTCAAAAATCTAACCCTAAATATACAAACAATACTACAACATATATTAACACAACCTAAACTAAAGACTATCATGACTCAATCTACATTCACTCATCTATGTTGAAAATAATTCAATTTTAGTATTTTTAAATTTACATCATTTATTAATGTTTATAGTTACATGATTTCAATTTTTTCCTTATATAAATATTTTTTATAAAATTATTTTTAAGATTAAGTGTACGAGAAGACTGACAGGTTACATGGAAATCTTCTCGAGAAGACTTTCTCAGCCGAAAATGTTATAATGGTTAAATTGAATACAATTTTTTTTGTTTGCTTATAAGGATTTTGTTGTATTTTCAATAGCTTTTTGGGTTACTTTTGCATTTGATTGAATTTAGGGTACACTTTTGCATTTTAAATCAAGTTTTAAGTAGCAAGAGATATTACTTTTGCGGTTTTGGTGGAAAATCCTATTTTGCGATTTTGACGGAAAAACTATATTTTACGATTTGGGAGGAAAAACTCAATTTTATAGATTTGGCGAGAAAACGTACTTTTGTAGTTTTAACGTAAAAACTCATTTTTAGATTTGGTGAAAAAACTCGATTATGCGGAGATCCTGAAACGGCATTTCGTGTTAGTTATACCTCCTAATGGTTCCTATGTGCACATCCCTGATAGTTCTACATGGCAAGAATGCCTTATCTTACTGATTAACTTTTGGATAAGGTTAACCGATGAGATGCAGGAAGTAAACTCTTCTTTTTCTTTGTCAACGAAGTAAACTCTTCAAATAGAGGAGAGTCGCAAAGACCATGTGTCATAAGAAGAGTGGCAAGAGGAGGTTGTTCGAGTCGACTTTCAGCAGAAACAAGGAAGGACACGTGTTAATACTTGATTGACCGAAGTAACAGTTTGTTAGAGGCGTTAGAACAAGCGTATAAAGAAAGAGTCATGCAATTTTAGATTCATTCTGAAATTGTGATTTTGATTCTTCTTAGACCTGTAAAACTCTGTAATTTTGGCGGTTCATTGTTGCAGAGGATCGTTCTTATTCGGAATCGTCTACACTTGAGCTACCGAATATGTGTTTCTTCGAAGCATTGTTTTGGATTCATAGAGGTGAACCTTGTTATCCTCTGTCATCTTATCTTAAGCTCTGAATGCATTAATAGATGTCTTACCGAACGATAGTCAGGCTTGGGCTACAATACTTGTCTACCTTAGGTCTTCCTTGCTTGTGATCACGCCACTGTAATTTTCAACTTCTGCAGAGCTATGTCTTCTCTGGTTGGGCATATTATCTCAAACTCAAAAACCGAACGAACCGGAAAAATTGAAAATGGACCCGGACCAAAAATTACAAAAACCCGAACAGTTTTCTTATTTCTAAACTCCAAAAACTAAAATCGAACCAGGACTAAACCAAAAACCGAACATGTACACAGATATTTTGAATATACTAAAAATATTAATTATTTTTATTCTAATATATATATATATATATAAAATACATATACATGAAAAAACTAGAAGAACAAAAACTACCGGAATTATGCAAATATATTTCATTTTTTTTCCGGTTTAAGTTTTCAGGATTTTTTTCGGCTTTTTAGACTTTAAACCCGAATTATTTATTATTTGGTTCCACTTTAGGTATTAGAAAAAATAGAAACTCGATCCAAACCTGACATTACCTGAACCAAACCGATCCGATCCGAAAAATTGTCATGTTTCTAAACCGTTTTTATACACCCCAATCCGAATAATCTAAAAACCGAATAAACCGAATCGACCCGAACCAAAAAGCAATGCTCAGCACTAGATCTAACCCTAGAATTCCCTTCCTCCTCCTACTTGTCTGAGTCTAATAAGTTCCGATCCATCTCGGTCGAAACCATGGTCGTCTGTAAGATATATCTCTATTGCTTTGTCTTTTTACCTGACGTTTATTAATTAGATCTGATTTGTTTATTTGTTAATAATCACCTCGCATGCATGCATGCAGATGGTTGGACAGGCGTCTTCTGGGACATGGATGACTTCCCACTCCCTCATGGTCTCGATGTAGATTTGTTTGTTAAGAATGTCGAGTTAGCTATATAGAATCAGGGTATTCGTGGTGACGTGGAGTTCTTTGCTTATGGTAGTTCGGATTACTTTGATTATGGTCGATATCTCGAGTCCGAGTCCTTCACTCCAGATAAAGTTGTCGATAAACGTACAAGGTTTTATCGTTTGTTACATTCCATGCGACACTGGATTCACCGCCGTCAACAGTATGGAGAGACAAAAAATTTGTTGGTTATTTCAAAGGGTATCCCAGGAGAAATACCGATAACATGATCAGTTTTTTTGACAATTCTTGTGAGAGATCATAATGTTTTCACAGTTATTCCCGACGGAAGTTCACCAGACAATTGTGATTATCCTGAGCCAATATTAGCTTGGTATTGGTCAGCCTTGTGTTCTGGAGGTAGGTCCATCGACCTTTATCCTACTACTGATGATGATTCCGGACCAGAAACTGATTGAGCACAAGGTGTGAAACGTGCAAGTGAAACTGATGCTGCTGCTGAGCCTTGAGCACAGCTGCCGCAGATCTTGGTTTACTCACAATCCCTTTGTAAATCTGGCTTCCAGTACCGGCTAACCGCGCCTCAAGACCAATAGCAAAACAATGAGCCAACCTCTGGTTCTCATCACCAAACGGCGTAGAGTGCTGCCGTATCTGCTTCAGCAGCTGTCCTGCACATCTACTGTCATCAGCTGCAACAGCTTGAGCACAATGTATCAAAAGATTTCTCAAGTCCACAACTTCTTTCTTCACTCCTCCTCCTCCTCTGCCTCGTGCAACTAGTGCAAGCTGTGTATGGAAATGGCAAGATCTATTGGCTGGAAGAGAGCCTATGTCCCGTGAGGATGTACGTGCATTGCGTCTTAAGGCTCCCTATGATATCTTAGGGTGAGATTTGATTTAATAAGTAAATATATATAATTTGAAAATTTGAAAATTTGAAATACTACATTAAACATCTATCTTAAAATGTAAAAAAATAGTAAGTAATATACAATATAATAAATAGACATATACAATTTTACAAATGTAAACACTACATTAAACAATAAAAGGATAATATAATAAATGGACATTAACAATTAAAAAAATAAAAATACTACATTAAACAATAAAGGAAAATATATAATTTTATGTCAAACACGTAACTATAAACTCATTATCTCAGCAACATCAACCTCACATCCATTAAAGAAGACTCCAAAGAACTCCAGCAAAGAAAAGATAATGACTCCACCATCAACACTTGTTTTCCCAAAAACGTTTGACGACCTCGAAGGAGATTTCTGTAACAAAGAAGTTTTGGTTAGGCTGATTCATTGTTTGGGAAGCTCGAAACTTCTAAAAGGGGAACATACTCATGAGAGTTGAGTTTCTCCTCATAAACTCAAAGGTATTCTCTCAAATTAACCTACCATACTTTATTGTTAACATTCATCACTAACTTTTACGTAGTGAAACCACCACAGTCAACGATCACTCATGGGTTTATCTCGACACACTTCCTTCCTCGCTTTAAAGATAAACTGAAACCCAACACAATTTACAAGCTCAACAGGTTCAGCGTCAACTTCATTAACAAGACAACCTTCGCCCATGTTTATGAAGGAGACTACCAGATTGATTCTCAGCATTTTCTTATACAAGATCTCCAAGTATTCACTGATATTGTTAATAAACACAGATTTTTTCGGTGAGCACTTTTTATTCTCTAAACATTATAAATCTTCGATTCTAATTATTTATTTAGACCAAATTGATTTTCAGCACTTTTTACTCCATGATAGATATCATTGGCTTTTTGCGAGTCATCAATGGGGACAACTTAGACACTCAGACACCCATGGCTACTGCCTCAGCACCAGCTGGTGAAAGATCAAAGGATATGGTCTTCTTGCATGTCCAACTTGAAGAGTAAAACCAAACTAATACCAAACATATTTATTTAAGCGTCTAAGAGATTTAATTAAGAGATAAAGACCAAAATAAACCTTAAAAAGTTTTAGTCCCAAAATAGCACTCAAAGAGAAAAATGATCAAAATAGACTTTATTAAAGAATGTAAATATATATATTTATACCATTGGGTTAACTAATCTAAACTTAGGGTTTAGAGTTATGGGGTGGAGTTTTGGAGTTGAGGTTTAAAAATTAAAAAAAATAAAAAAATATTAAAAATTTCAAAATAAAAAAGGTCTATTTTGATCATTTTTTCTCTCAAGGTCTATTTTTGCGACAAAAACTTTAAAAGAGGCTATTTGAGAGATTTGTCCAATCATGTTTTCCATCTTAATCGCAAAATCGAGTTTTATAATAATTTTGGTACAGATGTATTCCCTAAAAAAATTATGAGAAAACCCATATATATTCACAGCATCCAAATATAAACTACTCTGAGCTTTGTGGTTCATGAACAATGGAGCTACCAAATCAACAAGCGCCATGTAAATCAAGATTCCAGCAGCTGCAGCATTAAGAAAACCTAACAGTTTTAGTGTCATTGGGCTATTCTCATTGTAAATAAAACAAATCTCTCAAATAGTCTCTTTTAAAGTTTTTATCACAAAAATAGACATTGAGAGAAAAAATGACCAAAATGGATGTTGCCATTTCCATAAAAAGTTTGCACTAGGAAGTTTCACACTCTTTATTTTCTCATCTTCGTGATAATCATCAGGCAGCACCCAAAGACAATTATTAGCATGATTTTCTCACCAAAAAATAAATAAATTAAAAACATGTTTTGCTTCTAACCAAAAATCTTAATTACCCATCAAGACATAAAATTCTTTTCCGAAAAAGTTAGAACTTTATTGATATTTAAAACACAAAGTCATAATACAAGTTTGGAATAACCAAAGAAAAACAAAGTGAAGAGACAAAATTTTTGAAAACTTATCCAACAAACAAAGTTTTTACTTTGTTATTTTCCTTCACCATAACCAGACTTCTTTTGATGTGATGGCTAACAATTTATAGCTTAGACTCTTTTTATACACACAACATAATCAAAACTTAATTTATTCTATTAAAACAAAATCATGATCTATTAATAAATATTATGTCCAACTATTTATTTCTTTTATTTGAGAATTTTTTATTATTATTTTTTAAAATAATTATATCTAATTTTATTTAATCACGAACCACGTTCTATTTCTATCTAACAAAAATGGTTATGTTTTTTTTTTTTCAATAACCAGACGGTTACATTTCTTCCTTCACTTTAACTTTTCTCACAGATAAAAAAAATATACATAAATTTTTAAGCGATTTACAAAAAATAAAAATAAACATATAGATGCGTAGTTAAAGATTGTAAATTTTCAACTGAAAACCGAAACATGGAATATTGGGTAATTAACGAAACTGATGTTATAAAAAGGATATGGGCCGGAAATTGGGTAATTTATAGAAGCCTTTCTCCAAGAATAAAACCCACCCTTTCATCGGCAGGCAGCCACAGATCTAAACCCTAGAATTCCCTTCCCCCTTGTCTGAGTCTAATAGGTTCCGATCCACCATGATCTGTAAGATATATCTCTCTTGCCTTTGTCTTTTTACCTGCAGTTATTAATTAGATATGATTTGTTTATTTTGTTAATAATCACCTCGCATGCATGCATGCAGATGGTTGGACAGGCGTCTTCTGGAACATGGATGACTTCCCACTCCCTCCTGGTCTCGATGTAGATTCGTTTGTTAAGAATGTTGAGTTAGCTATACGGAATCAGGGTGTTCGTGGTGTGGTGGAGTTTTTTGCTTATGCTAGTTCGGATTGCTTTGAGTGTGGTCATTATCTCTCGTCCCAGACCTTTTACCCTTCTATAGTTGTCGATAAACGTACAAGGTTTTATAGTTTGTTACATTGCATGGTTGATTGGCTTCACAAACGTCGACAGTATGGAGGGACAAAATTTTTGTTGGTAATTGCAAAGGGTATCCCAGGGGAAGATACCAATAACATGATCAGTTTTCTTGACAATATGATTGATAGAGAGCATAATGTTTTCACAGTAGTTCCTGATGGGTGCTCACCTGAAAACTTTGATTATCCTGATCCTATTTTAGCTTGGACTTGGTCATCCTTATGTTCTGGAGGTAGGTGCATGGACATTTCTTATGAGTATCCTACTACTGATGATGATTCCGAACCAGAAACTGATCGTGCTCGAGGTGGGTAACGTGCTAGTGAAACTGATGCTGCTGGTTCCGCTACGAAACGTCGTCAAAAAGATGCCCACTCTCACAACTAGCTGATAATAACATTTACTTTTGTTTCTATCAGATTTGGTTTGTTGCTTTTAACGCTGTCTTGTTACTTTTTGTGTTGAATGAAATGATTTGCGCTCCTAATGCTTTAAAAAAGACAAGTATTGGGAGGTTGAAACTGCAATCGAGATTATTACACAAAACATTTTAAGTTGAGATACATTATTCTTGACACATGATCTGGAATCAAATCTCACCCAAAGATATCATAGGGAGCCTTAAGACGCAATGCACGTACATCCTCAGGGGACATAGGCTCTCTTCCAGCCAATAGATGTTGCCATTTCCATACACAGCTTGCACTAGGAAGTTTCACATGGTTTATTTTCTCATCTTCGTAATCATCAGGCAGTACCCAGAGACAATTATTAGCAGGTGATCTTATATTCCTAGAAACGTGGACAAAGCTCGTATCTTCTTTTACGTTTTCTGCAATTACCATCACATTTTTTGGGGTAAGTGACAACATAGTTGTGTCCAGTTCCCATACAGCAATGTCCAGTAACATCCTACTCAGTCTCGAATACTTATCCCCTAGTAATAAATCAATAAATAGCAATATCAACAACGTGAAATTAATAAAAAAATAAATAAATAAAATCAAGGGGGTTTTCGAAGCACACTTATGAGTTCGAAGGTGACTCCACCACCTAGATTGTCCGGTTTCTCCTCACCATAAGCTGTGATTTTCAGCTTACCAGTATAACCATTCATGACAAGAACTGATCTGAGAGTGTCGAGATAAGACCGACCGGTACAGATAGGGAAGTCAGTCACGTCCCAGAAGACCTCTGTGTTCGCCTCTACGATCCGACACAAATATTACGAAACCGTTAGAACGATCCAAAAACAAAACGCGAGCAAGAGGTTACATCTTACCGGAGAAATTCATGACCTGACAAACAAATTAGGGTTAGATGAGGGGAAAGTCGACAGTCTTTATATGTGGACGTTTTTCGGCCCCGGCACAGCCCAGCCTTGTTTTATTTCAAACCCTGGTCCGCCCATTTTTTTAAAATAGGTCATTATGAAACTAAAACTCATTAGTATCTATTTAGTAATAAAATGGATATTTTGAGGCTCCATAAAAACGTTCATTCTATCATCAAATCTTCTTTCAAAAAAATGACACTTGTCATTAAAAAATAGATAATATAAATAAAAATAAATAAATAAAAAATAAGTAAATATATTCAGAAATAGAATTATTACGTTAAACATCTATAGTAATATTATCATTTGATATAATAAAAATAAATAAAAAATAAATATACAATATAAGAAAAAAATAATAATTAAATATACAATTTAAAGATGGAAAAATTACAATAAAAAATTATCTTAAAATGTAAAATATAATACTACAATATTAAGAAAAGAAATAATAAGTAAATATACAATTTAAAAATGTAAATACTTCAATAAATATTTATCTTAAAATGTAAAAGATAAGAATAAGTAAACTTACAATATAAGAATATAAATTAAAACAAATATGTAATATAATAAATAAAAATAATATATCTATACTAATAAAAGGAAGCTTTTGAGGTTCCATAGAGCATCCACTATCATCATAAAATCTTTCTTCAAGAAAATGACATGTGTCATTAAAAAATAGATAATGTAAGTAAAAATAATTAAATAAAAAATAAGTAAATATATTCATAAATAGAAATATACATTAAACATCTATAGTAATATTATCATTTAAGTAAATATATTGAGGAAAAAAAATATTACATTAAACATCTATAGTAATATTATCATTTGATATAAGAAAAATAAAAATAAAAACTTTTTTCCCAAAGAAACCCTATTTTTTATTTCTTATTGGACGGCTCATTCCAATTTTGTTTGTCCATTTATTTTTGTACTAACCAATGGTCATTAAACCAAGACTGAATCAGAAATTAAAATAACCAACCAAAACCAAATCCAATTTCCTAAATATCTGAATTTGGCATTTATTATAAGACAAAAAAACAAATACCAAAAGAAATGCACGTGCTCCAATTTTTTTTTAATATTAGTCATAATTCATAGTTATATAAAATGGCTAAAATATATAGGTATTACATAAATTAAATAAAAAACATTTAGTCAAAAACTCGGATAGTCCGAAAAAACCCATAGTATATTACATGTTATGGTTTTGGAACTGGGGGAAACTAGGGTTTTGGCTCGAACTAGGCCTTCGTTCAGGTCTTGGGTCGGGTCGGACCGATTCCTCTCGGATCCTAGACATTTGGACCCAATAGGTACTTGTAATTTTTTGGTTTGGTTCTTCTGAGGTCCACGTCGGTTGGAGTCTATAATTAAAATACATGTAACTTTTGGGTCCATATCGGATTCGGTAGATCTGAAAAGGACATAAAATAGATCGAGCATTCGGATCCTTGGTCAGCTTTGGGTCGGTTTCTATCGGATCCGGGTCTATCAGGTCTAGAAAATTTAAATCCAACAAGTACTTATGATTTTTTGGTTCGCTTTCGTGTCGGCTACTACCGGGTTGGATCTCTAATTAAAATACTTGTAAAATACCCATAATATCTGGGTCATATTTATCTAAAAATTTACAAAATAACTAAAAGTAAACTACTAATAATTAAAAGAAGACCTTTTAAAAATTTAAATTTTACATTTCAAACTTCATATTACTTGAATATGTTACAGAAAATAATAGTCTAGACTGTTAACTAAAAGACATTTCAACTAAATCATAAACTAAATATAGATTATAGAACACAAAAGAAATAGTTTGAATATTCATATTTTTAAATCGCGTAAGTATATTCAGGTGGTTCTAATCGATTTTGATTCTTCAGGTAGAAAAATTTTGGACTCAATTAGGTGCTTGTAAATTTTTTGTTTGGTTTCGAGTAGAATATTTTCGGGTCAGTTCCAGTTCAGATTTTTGGATCTCGGTAAATGGGACGATAGATAAATGGGAGGAGATCACAATACTACGAACTCAGTCTATAATGTTGATTCTCAATCCCAATTATAATCACATGGGGGTGATAGATATTACAATGTGTTCAACTTCTCAATGATCATTGATAGTGATGAACAGGTACGAATAGCTGAACATACTGGTCCTACTGTGAGAATTAAGATACAGATCACCACCTATAACAAAGACATGAACATGGCTGTCAAGAGAGGATATGCATATTAGTTACTAATAGACATCAGAAATTAAAGGTGTATATTTGGGTTTTCCGGTTAAGAGAGATGTATAACAAATAGTACCAATTTTCCAATTTGGTTCGGTTCGGTTATCAGAAGTGAGCAAGAAATACCTGTGTAGGTGGTACTACGGTCCTCAAGATACTCAAGAAACAAGCGGGAGGTAGTATCAACGTCTGTATCCTGTCCTGAAGCACAACATTCATATGAGAATGAAACTGAAACCTATTTATGAATTTGCTTGCATAACAATAAACTATCAAGATCTATCATCAGATCTCCCGCGGAGTGATCCACATGCTGCTATGGAAAACAATGGTGTCGCTAACTTCAACATTGCACATCAGCCAATGTCAAGTCCAAAGTTACTGAGAGACTATTTACCGGTAACCGGAGAGGTTTCCCCACTGCTTTTAAGGTTGTCTCTTGATACAATATGGTTATGGTCTTTTGTTCAAGCGTTGTACTTCCAAAATTAATGAGCTTGATGGCACTTGACTTTGGCAGATTCTCCAAGTATGAACCGTCCCTCGTGGGTCGTGGTAGAAACTAGAAAAAAAAGTCAACCAATCACATAAGCCAAGAACCTAGATGCCTCCAGCCGCAATACATGTCAGAAGAATGAACAAAGTCTGAATACACTTGTAAACAAAAGTCTCTAAAGGCTGTTTACGTTCTGAACCTGGAAAAAAAGAACAATATTTTAGCAAAATTTAATGAAAATGAAAACTTAAAAATTAGTATATATTAAATAGAGTTCTTACCTCCTTGTGGAACAGCATCAAGGCAAACTTCTGTTTTACAGACGTTTTTCCTTTTTGGAAAATGTTTAATAATCATTTCAGCTGTTGTGTTAACTGATTCTGTCTATCCAAATCACCATATATGGGGTAACTATCAACATATATTCAGTTGTTGTGTTAACTGATTGAATTTTTACAATATTGTTTGTTGTAGATGGATGAAGAAACTACGAATAGAGTCCAAAGAACTTTTGTGTCTGCCCGCCAACGTGACTATGGTGTCACGATCTACCTAGATCTTGACACCTGTGAGTTTCCTGCGAATTATGAATTCCATAATTTTGCTGCTAAAACTCTTAGTGCGTTACATTGTTGTGATACTAAGTATTTTCTAAGAAAAGTTCACATATATGGTGATCTGGATAGTTACCCCAATTTAAAACCTGGTTTTAACTGATTGTGAACAGCATCAAGGCAAAATCAGCACCAAACCAGGTTTTAAATTGGGGTAACTATCCAGATCACCATATATGTGAACTTTTCTTAGAAAGTACTTAGTATCACAACAATGTAACGCACTAAGAACTTTAGCAGCAAAATTATGGAATTCATAATTCGCAGGAAACTCACAGGTGTCAAGATCTAGGTAGATCGTGACACCATAGTCACGTTGGCGGGCAGACACAAAAGTTCTTTGGACTCTATTCGTAGTTTCTTCCTCCATCTACAGCAAACAATATTGTAAAAATTAACAAACTAATAGATAAAAACCATAAAAAACAAAAACACTCTACATGAAAACTCAACAAAAGAATGAAACAATAAGTGGGAGAGTTAAAATTGAGTAGAGAGTGAAAGATTGAGAGTTAAAAACAACAGTCACAAACCGCAAACAGTGAACCAGAAACGAATCACTGTTTCTGTAGAAATGTCTGAGTGTCGAAATCTAACAAGAGAGTGAGAGTTAAAATTGAGTAGAGAGTGAGAGAGTATAAATTAATAGGTGGTAGAGAGTAATAGGGTAGTTGTGGTGGTAGATAGTAATAATTAGGGTCGTTGTAGTGGTAGAAATTAATAGGTGGTAGATAGTAATAATTAGGGTAGTTGTGGTGGTAGAAAGTAATAATTAGGGTAGTTGTGGTGGTAGAAATTAATAGGTAGTAGAGAGTAATATGGTAGTTGTGATGGTAGATAGTAATAATTAGGGCCGTTGTAGTGGTAGAAATTAATAGGTTGTAGATAATAATAATTAGGGTAGTTGTGGCCTGACTAACTCTTCAACATCACGTGGAGGCTCACACTACAGCAGTATGTTAGAACACCAACGAAACATTAAACAAGAATGATAAGAGCTGACGGGATGCAAATACAAATATTCTGTTATATTGTTTCCAATAAATGCAAATTGTAAGAACAAAAAAATGTTAGATGTAGAGCAGTTATTATGTTTTCCTTTTTTTTTCCTTATGTTTCCAATGATAATCTAATAAGTTGTTTATCAATGAGATTATTTGAACTAACAAAAACAAATTCTTTCTTTTCAACACTCCAAACCATTTTTTTTTTTTGATTAACCTGGGGGTATCCCAGGCCCATGGAGAGGCCCAGACTAATCCCCAAGGGGAGGTGTAGCCCACGGATAGACCCTCTCTCCGGGTATTGAAATGGGCCCTAAAGCATGGGCCCATATCCGTGTAAGGTGACCAGGATAATTGTGACTTAGTTTCGCGCAGCAGGTGGATCGAACCTGAAACGTGTTGGCGTCCCAGTCCCGTCTCCTTACCACTCGACCACAATCACCTGGTCACTCCAAACCATTTTTTGCAAGTAAACTTTGTGTCATTACACTTGAAGCCTTGAAACCAATGTGAAATGGTGTAAACCCTTATACAAACTTTTTCATTACAAAATTGTAAAAAAACTTGATCTATTCAGCACAAATTATTGGAGATATCAACAAAAGTGTCAAGATTTTGTGTAGTTGATATATTCTAGACATAAAACTTCATTAAAACCATTATCCTTCAATTGTAACCAACAAAAAAATGTACAAGTTATGTACTAAGTTACAGTTTTACCTTTGAATGAAAAACCACATCTCATGATAAAATGACTGATAATATGTTATCTTTTATTTGAATCAGAATGTCATCTTGGTTTCGATTCATGTAATTAACAACGTCAAAAGTTTAATGAAAAATACAATATTTTAGTAATTTAATGAAAAAGAAAGCTTTAAAATTAATAATATCTTAAATAGAGTTTGTACCTCCGTATCCAACATCATTACAACAAACTATTTGTTTACACACAATTTTCCTTTTTGGGAAATGCTTAACAATAATCTCAGCGGTTGTATCTCCAGTAGATAAAGAACCAGGGTTTAAGTTGGGGTAAATATCAAAGTCACCATATAAGTGAATTTTTCTTAAGAAATATGAAGTATCACAACAGCGTAATGCTTTAAGAGCTATATTTGCAAAATTGTTGAACTGATAATTCACAATAAACTCACAAGAGTCAAGATCTAAGTAGATAGTGACATCATAGTCACGGTGGCAAGTAGACAAAAAAGTTCTTTCGACTCTATTACTTGATTTTTTCATCCATCCACAGTAAACAATGTAAAAATTAACAAATTGATAGATAAAAACCATAAAAACTCTACCTGAATACTCAACAACAGAATAAAACAATCAAGTGATACCCTTAAGTCCTAAAGACAATCACAAACCTGTAAATCCTAAACACAGTTACAAACCCGTAAGTCCTAAACACAGTTGAAGATCTGAAACAAGTTAGTGAGAGAATCGAAATCTGAGACGAGAGAGCGAGAGAGTAGAAATATGAGACGAGAGAGTGAGATAGTCGAAATCCAAGGAACGAGTAAGAGAGGCAAAATCTAAGAATATAGTGAGAGAGTCGAAATCTGAGACAAGAGAATTGAAGAGTCGAAATATTATGTGGTTGATTAATAGGTGGTTGTTGAGCTAAGTATTAACTAGGACAGTTGTGATAATTTTTATATGTATCATATACCCTAAGTTTATTAGTTGTACGATCATATTGGTTTCCTTTTTCATTAGTCACTAGAAAAGTTTTATCTGCCCGTGATCATAACTATGGTGTCACGGTGTACATTGATCTTGACACGTGATTTTCCTGATGGTTATCAACTCAATCAAACTCTTAGCACATTAAAACATTTAGATGGTTCTTGAAGAATACCCTGGTTTAGAAGAAGATCCTTTGTCTTCTGGAAAAACAACACATAACATATTTGTTAAGCATTTATGTCAATTCTTATTTTGTTTTTGTTAGACCTTTTCAAATTCCACTTAATTATCTTATTATATACGTATAAACATTTTCAATTATAAGTATTGTTTAAACATCTTATGTTCTAAAACTTCAAAACATCATTCATGTCAAATTATCAAATACTCAATTATAAACATTTGCCAAGAGTTAAAATGTCTTTGGTAAGCTGTCATATGGTATATATACATGCATATCACTAAACGTTTCCCATGAGTATAAATGAAAGAAAAGTTAATTATAATAAACTTGCAAATCAAAACATAAGAATTCAAAAGTAAACCATGAGCAAAGATAGTACAACATTTATTGGTTTATACAAATTATTGTTATGGCATAGCGTTTTATAGATTTCTAATTTCCTTTATATTTCTTTAGTCAAAATATTTAATTTTATAGGTGTTAGAATATACAACAAAAAGAGAAAACATATTATTTGTTCCCTTAGATCTTTAGAAAGAAGATTTAAAATGATGAAACCGGTTAATCCGGTATGGACTAACCGGCATGAGATCAAATATAGACCAATCCACATATTAACACTTAAATGCCGACGTTTTAATCAATTTGCCATAAAGGCAGTAGACAAAAGCTCCGGTGATTTTCTCCTCCCGGCGCTCTCAAACTACCTCCCGCTCCGGTGATCCATCTGTTCCGTCTCAATTTCTAGATCTATTCCGATCAGTTGCCGCCACCTCCGGTACACCATCGTTATCTCTGTCCAGGCTCTGCGTAGATTGACTAAACTCTCGCTCTCTCTCTCTAGCTTCCATGGTTTTGAACTAGTTCCAGCTCTAGGTTTCAGTCAATAGGTTATATGTTCATTGTTAATTTGAGTTTGAGCTCAGTTTGAAGATCATCACATAGTAATAGATAAGCTAATTTGATGTAAGTATGTATCTCTGTGTTTCTTGCGAGGTGAGACTTGGGGAGAAACGATGGGAATCATAGAAACTGGAAGTGTATCAGGTAACTTGCCGAGCAAGGATACGTTTGTAGTGCACTACCCTTGTTATCCATCTTCTATCTCCCGAGCCCTAGAGACTCTTGGGCGTATCCAAGGCATCACAACGGTATCCATATAGCTATCTTGGTGTGTTCTTGAGTTTCTTTTGCTTTGATCACTGAAGAAAGACACTAAGGTTGATTAGTATTGAGTTTGTAGATAAGTGATTGATGGTTTATTCACTTTGGTTAGGCAAGAGAGTCAACGTCAAACAAGCTTGAGCTACATTTCCGTCCTGAAGACCCGTATGCACATCCAGCCTGGGGAGAAAGACGGTCTTGTAATGGTTTTCTGTTAAAAATTTATAAGGAGGTTGTTAAAAGAGTTCCTGAAACTCATTATGTTCTTGCCACTAGCGATGCATGCCCAGCTCCGTGTGCTGATATTGTTTGCTCGTGTGTCTGAATCTTATTGCTTTGATGGTAAGAACCTATCTCTCCAAATTGTTTTGTGCTTCTAAATGTGTCTTATGTAGTGAGCATTTGCTTAAAGTTTCCCGTTGTATTGACTTTTTTTTCTCACTGTTGTCCATGTGGGTATTATGAAAAAGACATTAAATATAGAAAATAAAACATAAAAGTCATAGTTTTAAATATTCTTATTTTTAAATTGGGTATGAATCGATTTTTATTGGATCGGTTTTTTGGAGTCTAGATTTGTTTAGATCATTTTTTCTTCTAGTTTTTTTGGGTAAAAGAATTTGGATCCAACTAGGTATAGCTTTATGTAGAGTATTTTTGGATCAGTCCTCATATAGATTTTTGGATCTGAAATTTTAATCAAAACATAGAAGTTCAAAAGTAAACCATTAGACGAAAATAATAGAAAATTTATCTGTTTATACGAAATTATTGTATGCATAATGATTTATAGATTTCAAATTTGTTTTAGTCGAAACATATAATTTTATAAGTGTTATATTGTACAAAAGAAAAAAGACATTTGATCGGTATAAGACTTATAGAAAGAAGTTCAAAACTGAGCGAACCGGTTCATCCGGTCTGGATCAACCGGCAAGAGATCAGATATCGACCGATCCACATATAAACACCAAAACGACGCGTTTTATCAGTTCGCAAGGAGACAAATCTCCGGTGACTCCTCCCACCGCTGTACGACGTATGTTCTCCCGGCGATCTTAAACTACTTCATGCTCCGGCCAACCGTATGATCCGTCTCCTGATCTATTCATATCCGTAACCGCCACCTCTGGTAGTTGCAATCGTTCTCTTCGAACTCTAGGGTTCAATCAATAGGTTTAGTGTTTAATTACCCTTCGGATGTATTGCTTCAGACGAACTCTGTCATTGTAATTTGGAGCTTGAGTTCTGTACGAACATATAGTGTTTCTGGAACATCAACGCATAGGTGTAGACAAGAGTAATAAACTAATAACTCATGTAATGTATGCATCCCTTGGGTTTCTTGTATAGATTTGGAGAGAAACGATGAGAATCATAGAAACTGGAACTGTATCGGGTAACTTGCCGAGCAAGGAGATGTTTGTAGTGCACTACCCTGGATATCCATCATCCATCTCTCGAGCCCTAGAGACTCTTGGGGGTATCCAAGGGATCACAATGGTAAGCTTGGGGGGACTTATCTTGTAGCGTTTCCTGAGTTTCTTTTGCTTTGGTTACACAGTAAAGTTGATTAGTATCCGGTTTATTCACTTTGGTTAGGCAAGAGAATCAACGTCAAACAAGCTTGAGCTACATTTCCGCCCTGAAGACCCTTATGCACATCCTGCCTGGGGAGAAAGACGTCCTTGCAATGGTTTTCTGTTAAAAATTTATAAGGAGGATGTTAAAAGAGTTCCTGAAACTCATCCTGTTCTTGCCACTAGCGATGCATGCCCAGCTCTGTGTGCTGATATTGTAGCTCGTGTGTCTGAATCTTATTGCTTTGATGGTAAGAATCTAGCTCTCCGGTTTCTAGGGGGTTTTGTGCTTCTAAATGTGTGTTATGTAGTGAGCATTGGCTTAATGTTTCCCATTGTCTCGACTTTTTCACTCTTATTCAAAAGGCATGGCTGACTACCAGCATGTTATTCCTATTCATGCGGATATTGCACAGCAGAGGAAGAGGAAACGGATGGAGGTGAAGCCGCTTGCTGGTGATTCTTCTCCGTTCATTTGGTGTATTTCATTATATTGCAAATCTCAAGGTTTTGTAGCATAATTTAAAATAATGACTCTCTATTTTCATACAGGAAACGATGATCTAATGGACATGGCTGATGAAGATGTAATGATGTTATTGCCACATTTCTTTGCACCCAAAGATATGCCAGACAACTTGGTGTAAGATTACACTGTCTTCATTGTTCCCGACAGTTTTATCGTTCTTACCTGGTAACACAAATTTAGTCCACGTGAAGAAGCTATCTGTTTTCATCTGAATCTTAGAAAGGAGTATGTTAGTTGTAGGTGAACGATGAAGTAAAACATAGTTGATTAAAGTGTTTGAAGTTCTATTTTTAATTTCATTTATGTTGTTTGAGCACAGTCTGAAGCTTCCAGGAACATCGGGCCCAAAAAAGAAAGAAGAGGCACCAACTCAGAACCTTTGTGAGGTATGTGGTTGCTACTTCTCAATTAATGGTGGCATGACAGTTTGAATGTGGTTGCTACTTCTCCATTTGTCAAATTGGTTTACTAATGATGCAGGAAGATATTGGCCCAGTATTTGCAATTGATTTCAGTGTCAAAGATATCCTTTTCTCTGTTTTTGTGTGATCTTCCAAATCTTATTATTGCTTAGGATGAAGCCATGTTTGTTTGATGATTTTCTTTCATTTTGGATATCGTTGATCGGTCCTTAGCGTTCATACAGATCCCAAAGACATTAAACTGGGAAGACTTTGTTGATCCCAGCTCCGACCAATGGCAATGGCAAGTAGCAGTGTCTGCATTGTTTGATGAGCGACCTGTGTGGACAAGAGATTCCATAGTCCAACGACTACTTGATAAAGGTCTTAAATGCACACATCACATGCTAAACAGGTGAACAGATTCTATGCATTTCTTATGTGTATTAGTTGTCTTAGTACTGCAATAACCAACTTTCTGGAGTTTTCTCTGCAGGTTTCTTCTTCGGGCTGCATATTATTTCTCGGGTGGTCCGTTTCTTAGGTTCTGGATTAAAAGAGGCTATGATCCACGGAAAGATCCTGAATCTCGTGTGTGAGTTCTCTCTCTATATATACATTCAGATTACAAATCAATGGTCTGTGATATGGTAATGTAGAATTCTCATTCTGTTCACCTCAAAAATCAAACTAAAACAGAAATAGTATGTCGAGTCTCTTTTTTTTTGCATCCACTTTGTATTTATCACTATTTACTTTGTGTAAATTTTTTTCAGATACCAGAGAATGGAGTTCAGGGTTCCACCTGAATTAAGGGGTTATTGTGATGCCAATGCAAGTAACAAGTAAGCGTTTCCTACTTACTTATAAACTCAATCATAGCTCTACTCAAAATGGGACAGAAAAAGTAATAAACATTTTAACATTTATTTGAAATTATTGATCCGTGGTGAAGTGTTGAAGTATGGAAGGGTGTCCAAATTCTCCAGAAACCACATTTGTATCGAAGAACTTGTAGAAGTTTTAAGTCAAAATTTTGTGTAGTAATGTATCTGGATCATTGGATTATAAGGTGGTAGTTAAAGTCTTTTTGTGACAGGTCAAAGCGAAGGTGGGAAGACATTTGTGCTTTTAAAGTTTTCCCTTTCAAATGCCAAACATTTCTACAGCTGTTTGAACTTGAAGACGAGTACATTCAGCGAGAGATAAGAAAGCCTCCCAAGAAAACTACTTGTAATGTGAGTTCGCAGCTAAGATTTTGTTCATCTAGTGAATACCAAAAATTAGTCTCTCGCTTGTTGTATTAACACTGACGGGTAGATATGACACGTTGCTTCATTATGTAAAAGTTACAGATCAAACGTTTATATGCACTGCCAAGACAAGCGTCACAAAATCGTTGACAAGCCCTTTGTTCCATATTAGGTCTTGGTTATCTGATATGATTTTTGTTGACAGTATAAAACAGGATGGTTCTCAGCAGCGCTGCTTGATAATCTTAGACTCCGTGTAGCTGTGAGGTTTGTATCTGTGTTTCCTGAGCCAGGTTTCGAAGATGTTATTAAATCTATTCAAGATGAGTTTGAGAGGTCAGAGAAGACACGAATTCAGAAAGATGCACTGAAATCTTGCAAACCAGATCAATTGGAGAAAACTAAAGGTAAGATCAACAACATAACCTCAAGTTTCATGTTCTTTACGTTTTAGTCACTCTAGTTAGTGATTGTTGACATGTGTTTCTGTCTCAATGGATTTGAATTTGAGTTAAAGCATGGTGACATTGACCAGATAGAAATATGCTCTAGGAGTATGTTAAGTAAAATATTATAAGTGGGACTAATCTGCCACAGTCGAATCTACAAAGAGCTATGCTTATATTCATTCGCCGTCGAACACATTCTTCTCCTTAGGATATATGGAAGTAACAGGTACTGATTGATGCAAGATAATCCGCAGGTGGGGAAGATATGAAAAAGAATAAAAACACAAACAAAGAGAAAGAGGCATCAGCGGAGGAAGATGCTGAAGACGTGGATGAGGAGTACGAGGAACTCGATGTAGTAAGCATTGTTATAAACTTTTTCTTATTTACTTCGCACACTATTTTCCTCGAAAATTCATTTCATCATTTCTTTGTTCCTCTTTGCAGGGTGCAGATGATGATGAGATATCGCTAAGTTCGCATGGATGTATCCTTCAAATCCTAAACTTTTTGATAACAAAAGCACCGTTTGATGAATTGTTATGCACTTTCTCGAGTGTTTAGGAGTTTAGAAAAGTTCTCAAGGCAAATAAGAGCTTGATCTTAGTTATTCTTTAAACGATGATAAGATGGGGAGATGGAGAACAACTCGAGAACGTATCTCCAAGGTTTGTTCGATAGATTTCCAAGCAGCAAACCAGCTTTAGATAGTGGTAGCGACGGTAGTGATGGAGAGTACCAGATTTACGAGCAAGAATCCAACGCTTTGGATGATGATGATGACGACGAAGAAGAATGAATGAAGAACTTTGAGCATAATGTGTATTTTCAATGTAATTAAGAGACTAGTAGAAGACACAATCAGGTATGTGTAATGTAAGGAGATAACGTAAGTGTATATTACTCACTAAACTCAGTAACAAAGCTCGGAAGCTGTATGTACACACAACTACGTACGAGGGGAGTTAGCTCAAGAACACCTCTTGTGTCGGTGAAAACAAAACTGAACTCTATATATAATAAATATCATCATTGTGGAGCTTCTTGTGTTGAGGTCTCAGTGGAGTTGACTTGACGAACGAATTGCCCTTTGATACGCGGACGTTGCTCTGCCAGTTTCTTCCGGCTCTCATAACGGACCTGTACAGAAGTATCATCCAAAAGGTTAGAGTCATTCTCCTTAACTTAGCTCTTATGTGCCCATGAGTTTGTTATTATTATCATCTATGCCATCAAACATCAAAGTTCTATATACCTTTTTGTCAAAACACCTGTCCTTGCGCTTCATCCGGAACTTGTTTAAAGCGGCTTCCCGCTGAAGAGACTGCTGAGTTTTCCCCACAGACGATGAGTTAGTACTGCAGTGATTGCCTATTTCACTATGTTGAGTTGCAGAAGAGACGTGTCTTCTCTCCTCTGCATCCATGGAACCGTTGAAAGGGTGATACATGGAGCTGTACTCATGCGGGCTAACGGAACTGGGGCTTGGAGACAGTGAAGCAGGAGCCATGGCAGATGCATAAGCTGTGTTGAACTGTATGCTGTTGATGGGAACTGGTGTTGGGTAAGAACCCTGTCCTGGCCAAGAATTCATCTGAGATGAGTCTGTTCTATTGTTAAAGCTAGCTTCGTTTCTTTGTGGAGCACTTGGAGGTGGTTCAGAAGAATTGTATTGGTTGATGTTATCATCTTCACTTGCTGCAACATTCTTTCTTTGATTGTGAACCAGGGGAGAAACAGAACATTGTGGCCTGTGAACGTACCTGGCAACAAGAACATAGCAGACAATCAGCAGAAAGAACGACAAGTGTTGAAAGATTGGTAGTAAGAAGGAAGCAGAGATTAGACAACTAACCGTGTGAAAGCAGAGGAACTAGAAGGATGAAGAGAAGGCCTGTCTCCTGAAGATTGGTTCTCGCAAGTGTTGGGTCTTCTCAAAGAGAGATCAAGCTCTATCATAGATTCGTATCTAGCAACCCTTTCTTCTCTGTTGCGTTGTGTGTTTCTTCTAAACGACGCTCCCATGAAGTCAATGGCTTCTATAGTTGAGTCATCTACGTCTGCGCTCTCACCTTGCATCTCTGGTCTTGAACATGAGCTCTACATGAACAAGATTGAACTAAAAAGTTTAGAAACAAACACAAACAGAATGAGGAACTTAGCTGCAGCAATGAAACCATAGCTAACCTGGTCATCACCACCATTTCCTATTAGAGGACGTTGGTCTCTCTCAGATGCATTCTCGTGGTTACTAGTCGAATTGTTTGCAGACGCACCTTCAGGCTTCTCATGTCCGACACTTTCATCTAGTGGAAAGCTACCAGGAGTAAGTGACTGCAAAGAAACAAAGAACTCAATTATAGATCGCACAGGGACACAAGAGGTTAAAAAGATTGCAAGGAACATACACTTTGTCTTCTTCTCCAGACATGTTGCCAGAGATTCCTCAGCTCGTTCCTCCTCAAGGGCTTAACAAGATAGTCAGCCGCACCTTTCAACATGCACTTATACACAGTATTCACCGAGTCCTGTGTCGACATCACTGGGGAAAAAACAAGATAATGAGCCTAAAAACATTACACATGATGGAAAAGAAGAACAGGAGTTATATAAATGGTGACATACTTATGACAGGGATGTTCTTGCAGGTATCATCCTCCATGATAAGTGTTAGAAGAGCGTAACCAGAGATAGAAGGTAGATCAACCTCTGTTAATATCAGATCAACACTTTGGGGGTTTCCTTTTAGCATCTCCCAAGCTTTTAAGCCATCAGCTACAGCAGCAACTGAGAAGACAACACATAGGAAGAAAAAAGATTAAGAGAACAGGTCTTTCCACATGTTAAACAAGCTGCTAATCACTTAATCAGATTTTTTCAGACAAAGAGATTCCCTTTAAACAGTCTAAAGTTCAGACAGAAGCCAGATCAACACTTCGAAAAGAACAAAGATTTTCAGACAACCAGAACTGACCTCTGTAACTGCATTTCCTGAGGAGAGCAGAGACAATCTGTCTGGTGGAATCATCTGCTTCTACGAGCAAAACTCTAAGAGAGATTCTCGGGAGAAACCTCTCCCACTTCACCAAACCATCGCCACCCTCTGCGGCATCCTTCCTCCGCCGCGTTGACTTTCCTCCGCCGTCAGCTTCAGCTACTTTCTCCACCACCGTCACCTTAACAACTTCGTCGCTCATTTCTCCCTATCTCACAGCACTCGCTTAAAACCGTGAAGCTCTAGAAGAAGAAGAAGAAACATATGGAGGGAGGAAAGATCTTATTGTCTCAAAAAGAAAAAAGAAAAAAGAAAAAAGAAAAATATCTTGAAAAAATCTAGCGTATAATCCTACGGGTGAGATTAGAATAGAGCGGGTAATCCAACGGTCATGAAACCAGTAAAATGATTCGAAAAAATATCTAATAGAGTTCGCTGACTTGTCCATGTCATTGTCAGCAAATACGCCACCACACATCCTTTTTTTATTCTTTGAAAAATTGGTGCGGTGACGGATTGATTACTTTTGTGGTTCGTATTTAAAGTTTGATTTTATTCTTTTACCAAAAAATATTTATTGCATATAATCGTTTCGTAATGTGAAATGCTTATCTATATTTTTTTGAACTGTAAAAAGTTTACAAATAATGACTGTGTGAATTGTTTATATTGAAGGTTACCTTACCACTAGTGTTTATGATCAACTTTACAAAGAAAATGCTTATTATTTGTCAAACAATTAATGGTATTATATCCATCAAACTAATAGAGTAATACAGGATATTTTAACATCTGTTTAAAAGAATACACAATAGCCTTTTTCCTTTTCTCTTTTCACACACACCAGAGTTTTCTAAGAATCAACAAATCGATCATGTCATTGGTGGAAATATTTTTTTTAATTATTACTATTATTAGTCAACAAATAAATAATACTTTATTTTGATCAGATTATCGAACTAATTATCGAACCAATTATCTAAATAATTTAAGTGGTGGGTAAGCGTCTTATAGAAAATTATTATTTATGCAAACGTTTATGTCAATTTTTTAAATGTTTATACCAGTTTTTCAAAAAATTAGTTTGAAAAAATCATTTTGCTCTTACATGATTTGTCGACAAAACGAACATCTAAATACCATCTAAACTGATGTTTAGTACATTTAACCTAACTAAGCGAAATTCTTGGAGGTTAGACATGTATCCATATTTGTTATGGGTTCGATTCTCCATAAGATTAAAATATTAATATTTACGTAGTTTGGATTTGGACTTCGGTTTAAATAGTTAACATGTTGGATTGTTATAGATAATTGATTAACTTTTGGACATTAGTTGGAAGATACTTCAAATTCGAATTATGTAGTGTAATAATCGGTTCATTCTCAGTACTAAGGACATCTTTAATGTATGTTTTTTAGCATAAATTTTTATTTTTCTTAAGAGACGTTTATTAATTTTAACTAAAAGAATTTTAAAAACTGTCTCTTAAATAAAAGACATAGAAGACGTTTTTTATCCCAAAAAAATGTAAAAAAAGTCAAATCAAATCAAGTTAAGAACTTTATTTTAAAAGACCAGAATGAAAGATGACATAAGTGTTTCTTCTCAAAACTAGTTAGATTAGCTGATAGCGTTTATTAAAAAAATCATTGTTTAACCTAAATTTATGGTAATGCGAACAAGTGTCGAAGGTGGGACCACGCGAGGAGTTTTAAAGTATGTTCCTCGGCTAGATATTTTAGAGAGATAGATAAACGAAACACTTGTTTAAACCCCGTGGTATTGGTGGATAAGAGTAGGACGCGTAGGGATGTTAATATGGGTAATTACCCATGGGTTTACCCAAACCCACTAATAATGGGTTGGGTTTTTACCCACCTACAATTAACTGGGCTAAATATGGGTATAAAATTTTAAACCCATATGTATGTTGGGTAAATACAAATGGGTAATAGTGTACCCATGGGTTTTAATTACATTATTATGTTTTTCACTATTCTAAATAAATTATATAAAAATTGTAAAAAGAAGTTTTTTTCACTAAAACCGCAAAAATAAGTTTTCGTGCCAAAACCGCAAAAACAAGTTTTTCCACCAAAACCGCAAATACGAGTTTCCTACAAAAACTATTTTTCCCGCTAAAACCACAAAAACGAGTTTTCCCGCCGAAACCACAAAAATGAGTTTTTCCGCCAAAATTGCAAAAACAAATTTTCCCGTCAAAACCGCAAAATTGAATTTCCCCGCCAAAACCGCAAATGAGTTTTCATGTCAAAACTGCAAAAACGAATTTTCCCGTCAAAACCGCAAAAATGAGTTTTCTCGCCAAAACCACAAAAATGAGTTTTCCCGTCAAAACCGTAAAAATGAGTTTTTCCGCCAAAACCGCAAAAATAAGTTTTCCCGCCAAAACCGCAAAAATGAGTTTTCCCGCCAAAACCGTAAAATGATTTTTCCGTCAAAACCACAAAATTGAATTTTCCCGCCAAAACCGCAAAGGAGTTTTCCCGTCAAAACTGCAAAAACGAATTTTCCCGTCAAAACCGCAAAAATAAATTTTCCTGCCAAAACCGCAAAAATGAGTTTTCCCGCCAAAACGAGTTTTTCCGTCAAAACCGCAAAAATGAGTTTTCCTGTCAAAACCGCAAAAACGAGTTTTCCCGTTAGAACCGAAAAATGAGTTTTTCCGCCAAAACCGCAAAATGACTTTTCCCGCCAAAACCGCAAAAACGAGTTTTTCCCGTCAAAACTGCAAAATGAGCTTTGCCGCGTAAACCGCAAAAACGAGTTTTCCCACCAAAACCGCAAAAATGAGTTTTTCCGCCAAAATCGCAAAAATGAATTTTCCCGCCAAAACCGCAAAAATGAGTTTTTCGCGTCAAAACTGCAAAATGAGTTTTCCCGTCAAAACTGCAAAAACGAGTTTTCCCGCCAAAACCGCAAAAATAAGTTTTCTCGCCAAAACCGGAAAAAATAAGTTTTCCCGCCAAAACCGCAAAATGAGTTTTTCCCGTCAAAGCCGCAAAATGAGTTTTTCCCGTCAAAACTGCAAAATGAGTTTTGCCGCGTAAACCGCAAAAACAAGTTTTTCCGCCAAAACCGCAAAATGAGTTTTTCCGTGAAAACCGCAAAAACGAGTTTTCCAGTCAAAACTACAAAATCTTGTATAAATATTAAAGCTCATGTTAATAATATTAATATTCTATATGATCTTTTTAGAATAAATAAAATAGTAATTTAGGTACCCATGGGTAAACCTATACCCTACTGGGTTATTTTCTGGGTTTAGATTTCATCCTTGATGTTTCTGGGTTTTCGCGGGTTGGGTATAAACTGGGTTGGGTTATTTGTGGGTTGGGCTGGGCTGGGTTATTTTACCCTACATTAACATCCCTGAGGACGCGTGTAAGGTGATAATCAGACAGAAGCTTTCTCTTTCGGTGGTAGCTGTCAGAGCAGAATATCTAATTTTTCTGTCTTTGACAACGCCCGGCGTGTAATTAACTAGTGATTATGTCTAGATCATATCTATTAGAGATATCTAATTAAAATCTCATGATTAAATATATTTCTTCCATTCTAAAATGATGCATATTTCAGATTTTTAATACATATTAATAAAATTTATAAAATTTAAATAATAAATACATATCTTTTTATGATATGCATTTTACAGTTCCAAATAAATAAGAATTGAATAAATGTAATTATTTTTAAAAAAATTAAAATTAATAAAAATGCACTAAAGACATCAAATATGTATTTTTGAGAAATATTTTTTTTTCTAAAATATGTATTTTTATGAAGTAGAAAGAAATATAATAAAATAAAAAGATGAGATAGGCTGAAAAGGAAATTTCAAATAAGAAGTATAGAAGAAAACTCATGAAAATCTTATAAGCCAAATATCTTTAAAAAAGTGATTTAATCTTTAAGAAAGCAAATTTTGTTTTAAATTTTTTTAGAGATTGGTCATTAATCGCTGAAAATAGAATATCAGACAAACAAAGTTTAGTCGCCAGATATCCTTTGCTTTGTTGTTGAGTCATTAATGTATTTAACCGTTGATTATAGAATAGCCGGTTTTAAATTATTTTAAACTTTAATCAAATTAATGGGATAAAATCATAAAACTATCACTTTATAAAGTGCTATGACTTTGGTTAGATGATAACGAACGCAGAGTGTACAAGTGTGGTAGATGGTAAGGCAGTGATGACTTTTTGTTTAAGGAATAAAAATCTATTGAGATATTTGGGGCCTAACTTAAACGAACATGTCCCCATCCCAACTAAACTGGTGTTCACAAATTACCTTAATACTGATGTTCGAGTCCAAGACTGTGACTCTGTGAATCCCTCTCACGTACTTCTACCATCCCATAAGTATCATAGATGTTACATCATCATCTAGTCTTGTATTTTAATCCACCAACGTTGAGAAAACCTGTGCCTTTGTTGCTATGCCTTCGGATATAAAGAACCTGCTATGAGGCAAGTACCCTTGTGTCTAGGATTCTTGTCATTCACTGTTTGAATGAATGTGAAATCAGCACAACTAAAATAGAGAATAAAGCATCTAGCAATATTGTTTAAGTCATTTCAACCAATAAAAATGTTTGTTTTCACATAATTCAGTTTCAAATGGTACTAGAATTCTAATTAAGTCACCATTCATCTTTTTTTTCTATCCTCAATCTACATCTATCTTATTAAAGTAGAAATACTTTAGGATTTTGTTTGGAAACATGGATAATAAAGATTGTTTGGATACATGGATAGCAGTATTAAAAATACTTCCTTTTATTTACAAATTTAGTTTTTGCATTTACAATAAATTAAGTACTTCATTTTTATATTTTTTTTATTTACAGATTCTGGTACTGCATTTAAAATCAATTTAAATTAAATAATTACAATTTCAAAGTTTATCTAACCAAATCGATATTTATATATTGACAATTAAAAATTTTAGTATGTTGTTTCATTTCAAAATAAATTAAAAAAAACAACAAGTTAATATATGAATAATACAATTACATCAAATTACATCAAGTTATACGTTTTGAATATAATATTATGTATAAGTAAAAAAATATAATCAACATCTATATTATAATATCTATCTTATTAAAGTAGAAGTACTTTAGGATTTTGTTTGGAAACATGGATAATAAGGATTGTTTGGATACATGGATAGCAGTATTAAAAATACTTCCTTTTATTTACAAATTTAGCCTTTGCATTTACAATAAATTAAGTACTTCATTTTTATATTTTTTTTATTTACAGATTCTGGTACTGCATTTAAAATCAATTTAAATTAAATAATTAAAATTCCAAAATTTATCTAACCAAATCGATATTTATATATTGACAATTAAAATTTTTAGTATGTTGTTTCATTTCAAAATAAATTAAAAAACAACAACAAGTTAATATATGAATAATACAATTACATCAAATTGCATCAAGTTATACGTTTTGAATATAATATTATGTATAAGTAAAAAAATATAATCAACATCTATATTATAATATAATATTCTATTCTATATGTAAATAACAAAACATAAAAAATATACAAATGATTTTTTTATAAAAGCAGCGATTTATAAGTTTATGTTGAACACAAATTAAATCAAACACCCGCGCTTCAAATTCTAGTAATGTCTTAATATACCATCATTTTAGTTTGATGAGTGCTATGCTAGTAGTTTGAACATGGTGTCAAAAGTACATGTAACGGTTCAGTTCTGCGGTTTTAAACTCAATGAAATGAGTTATATATATGGTCCTAGAACTGTAAGAAGTGATCATACATCAGAGATTTAGTGTAATTTTACATGTGGATCTATATACAATTTTTTATTTTTTCATAAAAAACGTCAATTTTTTTAAAATACGAACCACAAGATTAGGAAAAGAAGGACAAAATTCTCAGTAAGTATTCATTTGACAAATAAAATTCTTTAAAATTACAAATCTTACTGTGACAATTATCAGAGCCAATCAAGCAGCATGTTGAGTAGAAAGTAGGGAAAGCTATGCAGAAGCAAAGTCATCTCGTCAGAGAAGTTGATGTAAGACTCTCTGTTGGAGGAGGAGAGTTTGGTAAAAGGAACAAGGATCCGTAGAGGCAAGGTAACATGTCATTCTTGTCGATTTTGTTGAGTCTTGAACTCTATATATAGACCCTTTTTTGATGATAAAGCAACTATGTATCTATAGTACTAATCGATTAAATGCAATCTTAAGAGCTAACTAATAGTTTCTAGTACTTTAGGTAACATTGTTTCAAAGAAGCATGATGTTGTCCTAGCTGAGGAAGATCAAGGAGAAGGACTCTGACCATGAAAGGTTTTCAATAGACTGAAAGGTAAGAGAACCAGTCATTGAGCTGGTTGCAGAGGATGCTGAGCAAGTTGCTGACCCGAGTCTCGGAGAAGAAGAAGAAATACTTTAAGATGCCACCACTGAGCCAGGGTTCAGTTATGGCTCACGAAACATACTTTAAGATGCCACCACTGAGCTAGGGTTCAGTTATGGCTCATGAAACAGTTTACATACCAAAAATGGTCAAACGATTCTTTTCTTGTAGATGATTATATTCTATTTTAAGAGGTAAAAGACAATGAATCTGAAGTACAATCTTAATTTTCTTAAAAAATCAGATGATAGCAAATACATTTTCATAAGCCAAGAAAGTTACATAATAATAATAATCATATACACGAAGCCGAAACTTGTTTTGGTTTAGTGGCTCTTATCAAGCCAAGGACCTAAGGCCACGAGCCTCTGGTTCGCTGTTCTTCTTGCCAGTGTGTAGTACGCTTCTTGGTTTAGAGGGCAATCTGGATAAAAATAGAGACAACGAATAAATAAATAAATAAAAAGTAGAAACCATAGATTCTAAACTGAACTTGCCTACGCAAGAGTGTTCGGTTCGCATTGCTGCTTTCTGGATCATCATGAATCTCTTCACTTAAGAAGTATTGTGGATTCTGCAATGAACATAAAGATTTTAACTCAGTTTTAAGACAAGGATCTGTAATAATAAACTTTCAATTTTACTAGCAACAATTATCAGTTACAAAACACTTTAAAATTCTCAGACACTAGTTCTTAGTTCGGTTTCAAAATCTTTTGCCTCATTTAAAGAACTAATCTAACTTAAATGAGCTCGACCAAACTCAATGTTAACTAACTAAGCTTAGTTACGGTCGGAGAATCGAACACTAAAGTGATCAGACAAAAAAAAAAGAGTACTCACGTTGTCTGAAACTGATCTTGAAAGCTTCATCTTCTTGCTTTTCCGACCACTTTCACCATCATCAACATCGCATTTCCTCTTCTTCTTCTTCTTCTTCTTGATCTTGATCTTCTTCTTCTTCTTCTTCGAAGAGACGACACCACGAGAGTTACCCTTCTTCTCCCTCACTTTCCACACGTTTCTCCTCCGGAAAACAACCTTCTCCGACTTCCAGATCTTGAAGCTCGTGTCGATCACCGTCACTTCGCTCCTCGAAAACCCAACAAGATCCTTCTCTCCTTCCTCCTCCTCCACGCCGTCATCTTCCTCAACGCTTCTCCTCCTCCTCTTCTCCACCCGTTGGGGAGGAGGAGGAAGAGGAGTCTCCACGGAGCAATGCTTCGGGTTTGATTGTTTCCTTGGGACCTTCTTCCCGGGAATCGCCGAGGAGTCACCGAAGTTGAATAGATCGAAGAGAACATTGCTCATCACACCGTACCATTCGCCCGGATCCGGATCCGATGGACTATCCGTTGGCTCCGGATCCGGAGGAGAATCGGAGATATCGGTGTGGTTGTTGCGGCGGAGGAAGTCGTCGAGGCTAAGAGGAGTAGCAGAAGCATCTTCGGTGGTGGAGAGTCCTTTGCTTAAGCGGAGACGGTCAAGCCAAGTGGAGGCGACAGGCTTGTCGGAGCTCAGCATCGGAGACGACGATGTTACAACAAAACTTATGTTTTGACTCGCTCACTCGCTGTGTGCGTTTAAAACAGTGCGCCGTTCGGACTCCAACTACGCGTCGTCTTCATATTCGCATTGGTTTACAAATCTGAAATACCCCGATTAGGAGGCTTTATCTATTGGTTTGGTTAAACCAATTAGTTGACCAAAAATCAATGTTATTTTGCATTTTAGTTGCAATCAGTGTTCTAGAATCATGCAGACATAGATCCTCATTAAATATGTATTTTTACCAGTTATATAATTGTCTCTTTAATTTTTTATAGAGAAATAGAATAACATTTTAAAAAATTTATCACAAAAATAACATTAAAAAATTAAAATAAATTTTATTAAATAGTGTAAATATATATATTTATCTAACAACTAGTTGTTTTGGTCAGTGTAGGAGAAAAAAACCAGTGGTGATGGCGTGAATACCTAGGTTGTATGGAAGCTTAATCGGAAGTACGCTTCCTGCTTCATAATCAAAATTTTGTGGAATCTTACAAAATCTCATTTCCAAAACACTTCTAAAATATCTTATTTAAAAACGCATTGAAATCTTACAATTCTTTTTTTAAATCATGCTTCCATATAATAAATGCAATGCAGTAAATAAATAAAATATAAAATTATGTTTTTGCTTTTTTATAAAATTTAATAGTAATGAGACAGAGAGAATGGAAATAATAAAATTATCAAAAGTAATACTGAAAATTATCTTTATGCATTGAGGATTTTATTAATGATATAGCTTAAATATTTAAATATATTTTATCAATTATTTATGAAATATTAAAGATAATTAATATAATAATTTCTTATAATTTAGTTTTTATATATTTTCACGTTTTAATATGAAATTTTTTAATATTATTATAAATGAATAAATGTTTATTTTTAATTGAATCATATCATTTTAGTTATATATTTTATAGAATTTTCTTATATATATATATATATGGATATACACTTCCAACATATATCAAATTTCTATTTTTTTTTAAATCTTGCTTTTATGTTTCTGATTCCATTCCGTATCCACTTCTAATTCCATCTAACATAGGTGCGTACCCGGCATAACCCTCTAGCTTAACCAGCAGTAATCTTCAATGGTGGCCTTTTTACGCGTTTTGGGCCTTGTGTGTATCCCGTCGATTTTTTTTAACGCTAAGCGGGCTTTCTACTTTCAAACCCATTTGTTTTTTTTTTTGAAATCTTCATTGATTCAAAAACTTGTCTAAGACGGCATTATCTTAGAGGGAAGGACACTGATGATAGATGTACTATGCATATGATGAAACTTAACCACACATGAACTTGATGGAATATAACTATTTTCCTTGTCCTTTTTAATAAGGTGTTTTGAAAATTGTTTTATTTTATTTGTTTTGTTAAAGTTTCTATCTAGAATTACTTGTTTGATATTTTATATAACCATTATATTATGTAATCCTTGTTTTATTATTTTTAGATTTTATTAATATTATTTTTGGTTCAAGCAAATATTTATACTATTTATGAATTCTTGATTTTACAATTGACCAAAATAAACTTGTAATAAGGAGTATACTGGATAGTGTAAATTGGTTCCAAAACCGTAATAGCATATACCACATTTGTTAATTGTTACTTTAAGAAAAAGAAGCTTTTATTTTACTTATGTTTCCATATAATCAAATCATAAATCAATGTTCACATTGGTTGTTACTTTATTAAAGCGAATAAAATAAATCGAGACACTCACATATACACAAACAAAATATGTGAAAATGCAATTCGAAAAATTAATGAACTTTAACAGTGATCATCTATCACGATTAGATATTCATGTCTACTAAAATAAAATTTATCAATAATTAGATAATATTTATATAAAACCAACTAATTCAGTATGGGTAATTTTTAGATTCTCTAGATATGATTTTTAAATACGTTGATATGATAATGAAAATAGATATAACTAAAACTAGGAATAGCATATAAACACAATGATTGAAAACAATATCTTTCGGTTTTCTTTACACCTTTAAACGTATGGATCCAGTCCTACATATGCTTGTTCATCAACTTTATTATGTCGACTTTTTTTGAAAAATGAATGTGAAATTGAATAAATAACTCTCATCAAGCTACAAAACGTACACAAAAATGATCAAACGTATACTATTAAATAGATTTTATTTAAAATTTATATATAGGATGTCTCGTTTTAAAGAAGTATGAACTGACATTTTATGAATTACGGCAGACTAATCTCTAACGGTATCTAAGAAATACAAGAATGTTGTCATTGACTTAGTCACCTTAATGTATAAACGTACAATTTTTTGGTTCTTCTCATTTAGCTGACTAAGTCAATGATAACATTCTTGGATGCTACTACTCATTTGGCCAATGGTTTGTGGACTCATGCGATATTCACAGATACAAAGAATCACAGATCTAGCTCTCGATTGAAGCTATGAATGCATGCATGTGATTGGACTTGAGAAGGGGTTATCAATTTCAAGGCCATTTTGAGAGGAACAACCTATTATTAATGAATGCCTATCAAAGTGTACAAGTCTAAAATCCTGTGAGTAGAGTTTTATAATTTTATGTTAAAAACATTTTAGATTATTAGGATCGACGATCTGCATGTCCATGAATACTATATCTATAATAGAAATAATAGACTTATAGACACGTAAATAGATGAATATGATATATGTGTAGTTGGGGTGAAGAGTATTTGTGTCATTTTTCTATCTCACATAGGATATTAAATTGCATAACATTTTAAGAGTGAGAATATGTAATCCTAGTGCTAGTTACTTTTATTTTAGGTTTTAAAAGATAACAAAAAGAAAGGCGACAGAAACAATGATGGGTCCAAATTTAAAGAGTAGGACCATGACGATTGACATTGATAGGGGTGGGCACTTTACCCGATACCCGAAGCCGCACCCGAACCCGATCCGAAAAACCCGAACCGAAATCCGAACCGAAGTAGTAAAATACCCGAATGGATATTGAATTAGGTGAGATTGGATATCCGAACCCGAACGGGTAATATCCGAATCCGAATGGATATCCGAAAATAACCGAACATATGTATACATACCTTATATTTTTAGTTTACATATCTCAATTTATTTAACATATTTATATATTGATGTTATACATACTTTAAAATCACATCATATACATATAATTACGAATAAAATGATTTGATGCTCACTTTAAATGTATGACAAGATTTTTGTTTCATGCATTAACAAAAGTCATATCTAAATTTTAAAAATAATAACGAAATTAGTGTCTTTTTTTTGAAATGTTATCTCCAAATCTATTAATCATTCATTCTATCAAAATAAAAAATTAATTAAGTGAAATTTATATTTTTGTATAGAAGAAACTTGAGAAATGAAAATTTTAATTTTTTTCTTTCAAAATGTAAATATCCGAAAACCCGACCCAAAATAACCGAACTCGAACTGAAAATACCCGAACCCGACCCGAAGTACAAAAATACCCGAACGGGTTCTATACCTCTATACCGAAATACCCGAAAATCCGAAATACCCTATCCGAACCCGAACGGGTATCCGAACGCCCACCCCTAGACATTGACATACCTCTATTTTCTTCATCCCGAATCACACGTTTGGTAACTTTTGTAGTAACTGAGAAAAATATAAAAAGGTAAAAATAGAAGAAAAAAAAGTGACTAGCATGATACTAGTCGTGACTTTTCTTTTATTTAAACTCAATGTTTTGTCCGGGCATGTATAATCAGGTACACTACATTACTAATATAAAAATTATTATGATAAGTTATTAGTTATGTTCTCAAGATTCTTTTATCGAATATATAATTATTTATATATGATAAAATTTATTCTTCACAATATATATATTCGCTACTGCGTTATTTTTAAAGAAAACTCTTACGTTATAATGATTCTTATGCAATATATACGTGATATGTTAATCTTATAATCTAATTTTTGGGTGTGAGTTAGGTCTGTTACCAAAAAATATAAACAAAACTAATTTTTAAGGTTTAATGAACACTAATTTTGTAGACCATATGAAATAAAATCAGTTTAACACATGAATCACGTATGAGAGTGGATCACAGTTTGGTCATCTTTAGGTATGTTTGTGTTGTATACGGCGACACAAGTATATAATATATTAAAATCAGTAAGAAGATCATAAGATAAAATTTAACAACACATGAGAAGGCAAAACAGAACAGGTTAACACATGAATCACGAAGGGAATACGATTCAAAAATAAATAAATAACGGATATACTATTGCTTACTCACCACACGTTCATGCATCTTGAATTTGTCTTTATTTTTTTCTTGGCAATATATTTGATTAGATGTCGGTAATTGATTAATATGCTGATGGAAGACATGGTTTCTGCCGACCATATTTGTAACAATCGGTCCCGTAGGAATTATCTGCTCTAAGGATTGCAAGATACCGACTCTAACCCTTTATATGTAAGCTTTTCACAATCATACATGTAGGTTATTAGTGCGCTTGTCATTACTCGAACTTAATACCTTATCATTTAACAATCTTTTCACTGGATAAATTATCACTAATTGACTTACATATCAATTGGTGACAGTTTATCTTGTGAGAGAGTGGTTAAAGGGCGAAGTTTTAAATTCGAGTAACGTCAAGCGCACTAATAACCTAGTGGTAAATGTAAAAGCGTTTCCTTCGTGATGAGAAGTTAAACGGAAAAGATTATTACAATATTAGTTGTATTTTTATTAGAATCAACATATATGTATTAATGTATATATGTATTAGAAGTGTTTGACACGGTACAAGATTCATTATTGTGCTTATCAAGAATGACTTGTAACAAGTCACAACCATATATGATCGTGCCCATTAATTATTTTGATAGAATAAGAAACAATGGTTCTATGTTTGGACACGTGTCTTGCTTTCTCTCAATCTCATTCTTTGAACCAAAGTACACGAATTTTTTTATCCACACGTGTATTACTGTTGCTAAATACATAAGGGTAAGTAGTGTCCTCGTGGGTGCTCTTGAAGTAAGGTCTTTGGATCCCTTTCTTGTGGTGTGGATCATTAGTCGTTCGTTTGTATGGTTTATGGAGTATTCATGGTTGTATGCTTAATTCCTATATTAAATATAAATGCAATTCAGATGGTTATATGGTAATTGCATGGTTCTTAAACAATTTTTAAACCTTTAAAAGTCAATGTACCGATTGAATGATGGATGATAGAAACTATAAATCGAATGAACAAGCACGAAAACCAACTCAGTAGGATGAATAAAATATTCATAAAATTTATTTCGATTCGTTATTCGTTTCGAACAGAAAAATCTAGATATTCGTAACTTTACAAATAAAAACAAATACCAAATTTCAATATTCGTCAAAGACGGAACAAATCACAAATACTCATATTTTAAAAATGAATATCCGATCTGATCTATAATATATATATATATTACATATATATATATATAATTTTATATGTCTATATAAGTTTTTAGTATTTTTATTCACTAAATTAATTATATGGTTATGAAATTTTTAAAAGTATGTAGTTTTTTAAAAGATGGTAATGAAATAATATTATTTTATATTAGATTTTTTTATAAATAATGTTTTTTCTCAAAAAATATTTTTTTTTTGTAATTTTTACTGGATCGACTGATCAACTCGGATATCCGATAAAAAAATATTGATTTTTTGATATTCATAATACGGATTGAATCAAATCAAAAAATTAATGATTCGTGCAAAGCGAATCAGACGACGGATACCCTAAAATTTTGGATATATACACCCCTAAAACTGACAGAGAAGGTTGGGGCGTTACAAATCATTTGTTACTCTACCCTTTTTCATACCCTTCGCCATCTAGTAATTATTTGGTCGGTCTCGGGTGGGTCGACACGATTCTTATCCATCTAGGGATGACTTTTCTCGTCTTTTTTTTTTTTTGGGTTAAAGAACGGTGAATGATTTCTGAGTAGCTCTCCATGCCAAACCACAATCTTATCATTGTGAAGTTTAAATATCAGAAGAAAAAATTCTCCAACCAAAATAAAATAAATTAAAGAAGTCATTAAAACGCCTTTTGAAAGCCACCTGCACCCTGCCCCAACCCCACATTTGTTTTCTAATTTCTATGATAAGATTCGCAATTAATTTGGTTACCGTCGTTTATTGTTTTATCCATATTTAAATATTTTTCAAATTTTGTTTGGAAACGGATCCTCCCTAGCCCCTGTAATTATTTTGTAGGTATTATCTTTATTAAAAAGAATACTGATTATTTTAAAGAATGTGGACATTTCTGATATACAACATATAACACGCTCTAATAATATTCGAAAACAACTTTTTAAAATTATAATTTAAAACAATATTTGTATCAAAAAGAGTTTGAAATCAAAGCACAAAAGACCAATTCTCTTTTACTGTTACTAGTGTATCACTCATGATGGAATTTATTAGTTCTTCGACTTATCATAGAACTAGCTATTTGCAAAATAATTTGAAGAAGACATTTAAAAAAGGGAATAATTGTGAAAAATAACTTCACATGATGGAGTTTATTAGATATTTCCTAGATTTTTGATTTGGTATATAGCAAATTTGTATGTGCTGCTCGAAGTTCTTCTTTCATTTTGGTATATGTTAATTTTGTATTTCCAGTCTGATTATCCAATCAGTGGTTATTCCTAACTAATTTAGTTATTGTTGTAAAAAATATTGTATTATTTTCTTACAGGGGTCGATAATATATATATATATATATATAAAGTCTTTCGGAATTTAAGTGAGTAGTAATTATATGTTCATGCCTCTGGCAATAAATCATTCATGACGTCACGGCTATGACGCAGGAATAACGCCATGTCAATATATAATTAATCCGCAACAATATATATAGAGTTTTGCTATTTTAGTGTTTTATTTTCTCTGGTCTAAGAGGTTGGCTATTTCGTCCCTTATTTGTTTCTTAAATACGAAGCTTTCCCCCTTAACTAGCTGAGCTACTTGGTATTGAAACATACTCGGCGTCTTATTGGTCGAAAATAATTTTTATTTATATAAATACCTTCTAAATATAATACTACTATCGAAGAAGTTGATAGAAATGTTA
Source organism: Moricandia moricandioides (assembly GCA_905132885.1). Taxonomy (NCBI): domain Eukaryota; kingdom Viridiplantae; phylum Streptophyta; class Magnoliopsida; order Brassicales; family Brassicaceae; genus Moricandia; species Moricandia moricandioides. The sequence continues at coordinate 66,641 of CAJHQQ010001199.1, forward strand.
ATAGGTGTTAACCTACTCCGTAGAAAATAACTTAATTTTAAAGATAATACGACTATTCTTTTAAAGTTAGCTTTACAGGAAAAAAAAATATCAAGCCTACAAATTTCTATAGTATATTATTATTACGGTTTAAAACAATATTTGCCATTTTCGAGATTCCCTTATTAAACGGCTAAACAACATTCTACACACTGAAATAAAAAAATGTCACCATTTTTATAACATTAATTTACTAAGGACAATAGTTTATTTATATATATATGTGTACACAATGCACATATCGCATACATACTCAAAGTCAAGGCCAAGCCTTCCTTTATCTCTTTACCTTTACAACGTCTTCTTTCTTTTTTTTTTGATATGGCGGCAAAGCTGATATCCACCGGTTCCCGTCACATTACTTTGCCGGAAAGCTATGTCCGGCCACTCTCTGACCGTCCACGTCTCTCCGACGTCTCACAGCTTGAAGATTTCCCTCTCATCGATATATCTTCCACAGATCGACCTTGCCTCGTCCAACAAATCCACCAAGCTTGCTCCCGGTTCGGTTTCTTTCAGGTACAAACATATTATACACGTTTTGATAAGGTATATGAACTTTTAAATCAGAAAGAAAAAATATATATTTATTTTCTTTATTACTCCTTCAATTTCGCAAAAATATTAGCTTAACACTTTTCATGACAATTACAAAATATATTTAACTAAAATATTTAAAATAAAATTAATGTATTTTGTAATTAATAATTAACTTCAAAATATAAATTACATTAAGAAGTTTTTTTTGTGTAACCAGAAATAATGTCAAAATGACATTATTTGTAAAACAAAATGAATATTATTTGGTTACTTATATCGAACGGAGTAAACAAAAAAAAATAATTTTCTTTTGTTATGAATGTTAAGAGCACTAGCATTATTGGTTTGCTTTGTGCGCTTCGTACGTAATAACCAAATTATGTTTTATGATTTTTTTTACTGGAACTTGATTATTTCATTAACCGTTGGACAAAAGCACAACTAAATATTTAATGTAGCTAAGTAAGTTTAATATAAGCACAACTAAATATTGAATATAACTAAATATAACATGCATGAAAAAGGTTATGTTTAGCATTTTTATATTGGTATATAAATATATTACATGAAAAAGTTATTAACTATAATATATCTAAGTATTTGAACTTAGCTTTTTCACGGCTAACCTTTTCCAATGGGTCTAGGTCATAAATCATGGAGTTAGCAAAGCAACTATGGATGAGATGGTGAGTGTTGCGCATGAGTTCTTTGGCATGCCTATGAAGGAAAAAATGAAGCTATACTCGGACGATCCTACGAAGACAACGAGATTATCGACTAGCTTTAATGTGCAACAAGAGGAGGTCAACAATTGGAGAGACTATCTAAGACTCCATTGTTATCCTATCGACAAGTATGTCCATGAGTGGCCTTCAAACCCACCTTCTCTCAAGTAAGCACTTAACTCACCCTTTTTGTTATATATATATATATACTATAATTTACTCCTAATTTTAGTTTGCATTTCCTTCTAAAATCTATCTAGTAACTATTCTATTAATTTTGTATTGGTCTCTATGTTTTAAATAGGTAAAACGGTCTGTCAAATTTATGGAATATGCCATGGTTTTATTTTGTTGGTGGTTTCTTCTGAGTTGCCAATACAAAGCTAGTTTTAGACTATAAGTAGATTTACATAACTATTTTATAAAATGGTGGAAGAAATGAAGTGGAAAATATTAAATAAAATTTTAAATGGAGTAAATTTCCACTTATTTAAAGTGAAAATATAATTTACCTAGTTACCTTCATTTTTGGAGTAAACTGATAAAAACTTATTGATTGGCAAAAAAAAAGAATAGAAATAAGAGTAAAAATTGAATTGAGAGTAGATATTTACTCTAATAGGTATATACAGTCACACCCATAATCATTTTGTGCTAAAAATGTAATGAAAACAAATTTATGGCTGAAAGCTCCTAGGCTGCCCTATCAAGAGAAGAATATAAGCTAAGCTATAGATATTCAAAGCTATATCATGATTCCTTAAAAACACATAATAAAACAGAACTAGAGCAAGCACTGCCTCAGGTTATATGTTATTCCAACAATAAGTAACCTTAATGTGATGCATTTTTCTCATATCATAGTCTATTATATTGTAACATTATAAAATAAACAAGTATATGCCCAATTTAAATCACCAGACAATTATTTTCTTTTTATAACGAGAACATTGATATATTTCTTCGTAGAGACAAAAATGTCGATTTTGGAATTGAACAAAGAAAATTGGAATTTCATCCGAGTCAAGTCAACTTCTTTTGTTTTTCTTATAATATAGTTATTATATATAATATTTAAGAAATCGCTAGACGGTAACTACATATTTTATAGGAGATTAGCGACTAGACGAATTATTTAGAATCTATGTCTCGTCTAAGCATTAACGAATTATTAATTTATTATATATATATGAAATTTATATAAAATATTTTAGTTTTTAATTAGAAATATAAAATTGTTGTGATAAATAATCAAAATTGGATATGTAAAAAGGAAAAAAAAAGAAAAAAAATATCGATTTGTACTAACATTGTCACTTTAATTAACATATTTAGATCGATTTTAACTAATTTTGTATAGTTTTTGAATCATATAAATAGGTATAAATCAGTTTTTAGGTAAATTATTTCAGATATGATCGAATTATCGATTAGGTAGTGATCTAGGCGATGAGAAGATCAATTTTTAGAGCGTTGTATATATATATATATATATATAATTGATTGGTAAAACATAATTTAACTTATGGCCACATGTATTCTATCCTTTCTGATTTTGTTCCCCATGTGATCACATGGATTGCTACCTATGCATTATACATGTGGCTGTTGGGGTAATACTAAGAAGTGGTCACCATACTTCATATTCTTCAACACCGTATGAATTAATTCGGCCGACTATTAAGTTACAACCATGAATACACCTGATTTTTTAACAGCAACGTGTGTGAACTGTACTCTATGGCAGCTACATGTATATATATATATATATAGACTGATTATGTTTTTAAATAAGTAAAAAAAAAAGATTAGATATATTACTGAAAAGGCCAAGCGGAAAACTGAAGCAAAACCACACGATCTTGAAAACTCTTTAAAAACTACCAACGTATCTCAGTTAACTAATAAATTTCCATCTAAAGAGGTTTCAAATTATTATAAATCGCATCCTAATCTATGTTATAGGAAGTAGATACAAAGGCAATTATGACGAACCAATACCGTTAATAACATAAGTGTTCGAAAAAATGGTTTAAACGGTGTCAATACAATAAATCATCTATAAACTGAACAATTTTTTAAAACATTTACTATTAATAACAACAGTGTGCAAAAAAATGGTTTAAACGGTGTCAATATATCATTTATAAACTAAATAACTAGAACTAATGCATCGGATCCCATTAGAATTTTGCAGTTAAATATATTTGGACGAGAATAGTAATAAGATGAGTGATTTTTTAGGAAGTTTTCGTGTCGCATTTCTAAAAAAAAATTGAACAAATTTTTTTTTTAACATTTATTAGTAATCTATATAAGTGAAATGGTTGTTGGTCAATCATAACTAATAAGTGTGGTGACGGGGGAGAAACGTCACTCGTGAGCGGCGTTGATGTCAGAGTCGTGATATCATGCTAATCTTCTGTTGATTTTTCATATTGATAAAAACTTATAAATATCGAACTTGTTTTCATTTTCAATGACTCATTTACAGATCGATGCTCTCTTTTTATACTACTTCTTGCCACAATCTCCTTTGGTTTGTTCGAAGCTGACAACATACTCCACTATTCTTTTCTTTTTATTACGAGATCCAGCTAATACTAAAGATCCGTCCAGATACTTCCGAACCTCTACAAAATAGTATACTACTATACTTTATTTTCATATATACAAATATTTAAATAATTAATCAAAATATGAACAACTACAAAATAGAATTCATACTTCCTATTTTGGAATAGAAAATTCCTATTTCATTTATTTGTAATATTTCATTTTTCCTTAAATTATCTGATATGTCCTTTTCCTTTTTTAAAAAAGGGACCACTATGGTGGCATCATCATAAAACGTGAGGACCAACTCATAAGAACTTTTTTACGACTGTGTTATATTTTAAAAATTGAAAAGTGTTTTTTCCCTTTTTACTTTACAATTATAAATACAGATTAGCTTTATTATATAAAATAATTTAAGGATTTTATTTAAGATGTTACAAGTTTAGTAGATTCCGTTGAAAAATACGAGCTAAACTCAACGCAAACAAACACTTTGAAACCATAATTTAGTTGGTGGTTAATTAGTTTGAGACTTTAGATCAAATATTATACTAGGAAAAACATGCAGGTATTATAACAATGGTAACTTACATAATAATCATGAGTTTTCAATGCATGATTTTTTTTTACAAAAAATAATGTAGTTTCGTGGATTTAACTAAATCTCTGTATCGAGTAAGCTAACTGTGTGTCTCTATTTGCAGGGAAGTTGTAAGTAAATACAGTAGAGAAGTAAGAGAACTGGCATTTACAATAGAGGAATTAATATCAGAGAGCTTAGGTTTAGAAAAAGATTACATGAAGAAAGTTCTCGGTGAACAAGGTCAACACATGGCAGTCAACTATTATCCTCCATGCCCTGAGCCTGAGCTCACCTATGGTTTACCTGCTCATACCGACCCAAACACTCTAACCATTCTTCTCCAAGATGCTACCGTTTGTGGTCTCCAGATATTCATCGACGGTCACTGGTTCGCCGTTAATCCTCGTCCTGATGCTTTTGTCGTCAACATTGGTGACCAGTTACAGGTAATTAATAATATATACCAAAACATTTGAAAACGTTTGGACCAGCCTTGCTTAACATAGTTAATTTTAGGCATTGAGTAATGGAGTATACAAAAGTGTTACGCATCGAGCAGTAACAAACACTGATAAACCGAGACTATCGGTCGCATCATTTATGTGCCCTGGTAACGATGCTGTCATAAGCCCGGCAAAGCCCTTGTGGGAAGCCAAGGAGGAAGAGGCCAAGCCAATCTATAGAGACTACACTTACGCAGAGTACTATAAGAAGTTTTGGAGTAGGAATCTGGACCAAGAACATTGCCTCGAGAACTTTCTAAACTACTAGATACTACATGTACGTGTCTGTCTTTGTGTTTGTGTTTGTGTTGTAGGCATAAATATACAACTCAATGATGTAGCACCATGTATGTTCGAGTGTATACAACGTACCCATGTTCGCTTAAGACATTATATCAATAATTAATAGTAACCATTTATCAGTTATATTCTAGCTAGACTTATAGATGTCTTGGTTACAACTATTATGAGCATATTTATGTGTTAAACAATTTGATACCTTAGGCACGGTAAAATTTAATATAGTAACTTAAATTCGATTTTTGTCAATTTGGGTGGTGAATTATTGTTTATAAACGGTGACAAGGCTAAAGAAGAAATTATCTCGTCAAGATAAATGTAACTTAACACTAGTTCATAAACAATAAAACTGTCAAGAAAACAATTGACATAGTTAAAAGCGTTTTATTTCTATTGTTCGTTCATATCTATATGTTTATTTAGCTTCTTTGATTCAAAGAATAGCATAGATTTGAAGAGTTTCTTTATTTATCTTTTCCACTTGAGTTAAATTAAACACTAAATTTTTAAAATATCATATAACAATGACGAAATTTAACAATTTCATGGGGTCTTTTGTTGCTCTACTTGTGACGAAATGCATATGCTCCTTCATAGTAATTAATCCGAGCTTTGCAACGATAGAAGAGCGTTTCTTGAGTCTGGAATGCAAAGAGACGGGTGTTTGGAGAATGAACTTGGTGAGTACCATGTCCGTTTTTGACGAGGATGAGCTCGAAATAAGCGTCTTGGAGTGGTTCGAAAGGCGGAATCGTTTTCAATGGATCCATATTAGGCCAAAATGAAAAGAGTTATGTGATTCAGTAACGTACTTTACAAAGTGAATTTTATCTACACCGGGGTGGTTGAGTGGTAGGCGGATTACTAGGAAACCCGAGTTACCCAATTTGAAGAAACTATACAACACTAAACATGTGTGGCCATATAAATAGAAGTTATACTTTAAGCTTCATTTGAAATCCGGAGTGAAAATTTATTTATGGACCGCATCATTCTTTTAAAAATGAGTTGTGCTTTCCTAAGGGTTTGGGATACCCCTGGAGTTACAAAAAAAATAAGAATCAGTGAATTAAAACTCTGTACAATATTATGGATATTGTGACTTTTCATTCTCAACGTCATTGTGTAACCTTAGATGATCCATGATCCTGGTTTGTAACTTGCCTGGATGGTATTTTGATTATGTTATCAATGGATTTAGTCCATTATCCAATGTACTGCATCTATTATTTATATAAAGCTTATAAACATATTAAGCATGCACAAAAATAAATAATTGATAATTTTTCTAAATAAAATAAACAATTTTATTTAAAATTTACAACGACTTTCAAGTAAGCCTGTTTTATGTAATTTTGTTATCTATTGTTTACTAAAGTCTCAAATGCTTTGGAGTATTGGTTCTTTATATTAGTGTATAATCAACAATGTCCAAAAAATACATTTACTACACTTTTTCATTTGGTCGCCGTTAGTTAATCTCTCATTATCAAAATACCGTATAATGGTGAATCTGCTTGACGAAGTTCATTGAACATCATACACACTATTTAATTTTAATTTTTAAAGGATTTCAGACATTAGTTATAATTTAATTCAAACCGAACAAAAAAATCCGAACCGAATCTAACCAAATAATTAGAATAATTTGAATAAGATTTTTTATTATAATATCAAAAATCCAAAAATCTGAATTAGTCAAACTGAATCCGACGGACTTCCGAATGCTGCATACCTACTTTATATGACCCTAGAAGATGTCAATTATCGATCAGAGTAAACACAATTTATCTGAAAACATGCAAAATCGCAAAAAGGAAATGATTAACTGAAGTATTGACCTTATATTTTATTTTATACGCTTTTCAATAAATCTTTATACTTATCTGTTATCTACTGTCATTGATACATGACTTAAAAAAAAACTCTCGATAAAATTAACATGCTTTCGGTTTATCACTCTAGAAATAAATAAAATCATACTTAAATAGAAATTTCAATTCATAACATAAGCATACATGATTCGACATGGCAGTCAAGAAGAAGAACATTCGAAAATCTACAAAAAACTCAGAAGTTCAAGAGAAATGCGGCGTAGTTTGGAGCGCAAATTGATGAGATGTCGCTACGAGGCAAAGGAGAATCAGCTCCGCCGTCTCTAGTGGGAGCTCGGACGCTTCGACGGCGGCTTATCGGTGGTTGAGGGAGGAGCGTGGCAGTGATGCGAGCAAGCGCCAACGTGTATTCTTCAAGCAACTCGGCGGCGATAGCTATTGTTATCATGACGATATGAAGATGCTTGGAAATTATTTGCTTTGTTATGTCTTGTTAAACAGAATCTCTAGTAACCTTTCTTTTTGTAATTTGCAAGACAAGACAATGAGGTTTATCTTTTAAGACAGGGTAACGTATTTATAGAGTATGGTCTCTGAAGTTTATGGCCATCATAAAGTGTGGTAGGTTCTGGTCATAAATTATTGTAGCCGTCAGATCTACCGACTTTAGTTTCTAATTTAATTTATTTGCATCTTTTCTGTAAGTTTTTTTTTGTAACATCTTTCTGTAAGTTCGCATTTTCATACAAAGTTTTTTTGGGTTAATAACAGGAAAATGAAATCATACAAAGTTAGAAATATATGTGATCGTGATCATAAAACAATTCCAGCTAGCAAACGTTGAATCATTATACTAAACCTTTAGTTGTTACTCCTCTTAGTTAATTTATTTTTGGTTGTAATACTAAATATAAAAAAAAGGATGAGTAACATTATTTTTCAAAAATTAGGTATGGGCTGAACTTGCTCGATGTATAATGGTGAGTGGAACTGGAATGGCCAAGAAGCAGGGGAGATTAACTCCAGTCAGTGTAACGCGTTGATGTGAGCAATGCAATCAATATGTGGATAGGTAGGTGACGTTTTAGAAAAGTTTAATTTTGCTGGATCATCATCTGAGTAGTACTACGGGAATATATAAGGCAAGAAGGCAAGTAAATTTGAAGCTGCACATTTACATTACGACATTCAAAACCTGGGAGCCAAGAATAAGGAAGTAAGTAATGTGTTATGATGCTCAATAGTTGCCACTTCGACTTATGTAACCAATATATAATGTCAATGCAAATCAAATGATATATCTTTTTTTTAGATGAGGCATGTCAAATAATACAGTTATTATACATATTTTGCTAATTATTTGTCCAACGACTTGTATGATTGTAGACCTAGGAAAATCAAAGACATCATGCGTGATGCACAATTATTATATATATAACTTAATGCCCATGATGTGATTTGTTTTTATGAAAATCATGTTCTTTGTTTTCTTACTTTTAACTCTTTTTGGAGAAGCAAAACATGTTCAATTTTTGTAGTGAAAAGAGTCAAATTTGAAATCCTAACCGTTGCCGTAGCTTAGAAGAAGTCTTTACTCTCTTTTTCAAGTTTGGATAATACAATTTATATTTGATTTTTTTTTTTTTGGCTTTTTTTGTGCCCATTGATATTTTTTGGCTAATACAAAAATTGCAGCCCTAATTGTTGGCAAAGAAGTCGAGTGGCCCAAGGCACAAGCAACATCAACTAGATTGTGAACCAAACTTCCTAATTTAACCCAAAAAAGTAATTATTATTTGGGATTATTTTGTTTGGCTATCTTATATATAAATTTTGTGTTAATCGGAGATATATGTTTTGGATTGAATAGCTGATGAATAGAACATAGATATCCATCGGCTGGAGTGACGAGGAGAGCTTTTCTCACGCACAAAACTTTGCATTCAAATTATGATAATTATCAAGTTTTTAGATAAACATTGGGAGTTAATAATTTAATTTTCATGCCTTGTTACATGCCCAAGTATATTCGCTAAAGTTGTTATCATTGTCAAATTATTTTCATTTGTAATTGGGGTATTAGGTATACGATAATTATTTTCATTCAGCGGCTAATGGATCAAGAGAGAAGGCAAGGTGGAGTTATTCATTCTTAGATATGTTTTTCAGACTTCTTTATATGCTATTTGGAGAAATAGAAATAGAAAAAAGTTTGGGGAAAATCACAATTCAGCTTCTGATATGATTAACCTCGTAGACAAGCAAATTCGGAACCGCATTTCGATCATAAAATGAGGCATGACTTCATATATGGGAAGGTTATGGAAACATGGTTTTCAGTTCGTTAAATCCTCTTTATTTTCTATGTAAACTAGATATTTTGGCACAAACTTAAAAGCTCAAATAACAGTCAATGTAAAAAAGAAAATTTTGGTAGAATTGATTTAACATTCTTTCAAAAATATATAATTGAAAAGGACTGGTTTTCAAACTTCCAAGATAATCTAGTGGAAACTTAGAGTTCGTAGCCTTAATACAGAGGACTTTGTCACACTCTCTGTTTCTTTTCTGCTGAACTGTGGGCTTTGTGATCCACGGCCCAGCTTCACTCTGGTTTGCGCGCTGTCGGTTGAACTGCCACCAACCACATCAAATGTCTTTTAGAACTACTGAACAAAGGGGGTTCTTAAGGGCTCTTAGCGGGTGAGACCGCTAACATCCTTTAAGAACCACCTCTTAAAATCTCCTAATTAAGAGGTGTTCTTTTATTTGGGTTCTTACACTGTTCGCGGACCCCATGACACGTTGGTGGCCCGTGATTTGATTAGGTTTTTTTTTAGGGTTGATCTTGCTCTTATCCGAAACAAATAAATCTAATTCCACTATTCCGGTCAAGGCCGTTTCATGTACAAAATATGGCCTGACGGCGTGCCATGCATCTATCAATTCATCTCAACTACTCAAACCATACATCTTTTGACAATACGGTGAGAAACTTTATGTCTTGAAATAAAACTAATCCTTTTAAAAATTTGAGAGGTTGAGATGAAATAGACAAGGTAGGCTGGAAAAGCAGCCACGTCCGAGAAATGGAGATTGACGTATCAAAAGAGAAAAAAGGAGCACACCATGTGCTATCCACAAGGATCTCTAGTTCCCACTCGATTATCTTGTCTCTCTAAAAATTCTCATGAAAACCTTCCCCCAAGTATTTACAAAACAAGCGTAAATACCAAAGTCTAACTTATCCATCGATAAATAAAAAGTAGATTCCGTGTCAATCATTTTTTCAGTTGCGATTACGTATATACCAAAGTGTAACTTATCCATCGATAAATAAAAAGTTAAATTTCTTAGATAGACTGTTTTTAAAATTATTTTCACAAAAAATAGATTTTCAAGAAAACAATGACCAAAATAATTTTTTTTTTTAACTTTTTTTTCGAAGTTTTAAACCTCAACTCTAAAACATACTTCATAACTCTAAACTCTAAGTTTAGATTAAGAAATGCAACAAGCGTTAGGGTTCTCGTCGCTGAAAAGCTGCGGTGGAGGAACCCTTTCTATGACGTATAAAGGCTGATAATAATACATCATCCTCTTCATCCCTTCTTCTTCCGCCGTCGCCATCTCTACGGCAACCTCCGCCTCTTCTCCGCCACCGTCTTCTTCTTCCTTCTTCTCCTCTCCTGTTTCTGCCGGTTTCTCTTCTTTCTTGTCTTCCTCAGCCGCAGGGCTTTCATTAGGTTCCGGGTCGGGTTGGGGTACGATTCGGGCCTGCTTTTTGGTGTGACGGTAGACGTAACCCACAAGTTTCTCTTCGTCCATCGTCCCTGTCACTATTACTTTTCCGGTCGTGTACTCTGTCACAGTGGTTTGGACCCCTAAACAATGATTTTATAGTTTTTTAGTCAGTCTAAATGAATTAAGGTACACCAATGACCCTCTACGTATAGAACTCCAATATTTAAATCATTATTATTAGCTAAAATCTATATTGCAAAGTGGTTTTTGGCTTTAATTTTCAAATTAAAGCGGTTAAATTTATTGTTGACCTTTAATGAATATCAGTTAAATTCATTGTTATCCTTAGTGAACAAATAAAATAAAATAAAGTAATAAAATAAAATTATACTTAATTTTATTTTATCGGTTGATATATTAAATGAATATATTAGTAATTGAGACCTTTAACAAAAAAAATTAACGTCATTGTAGGTCCTTATGTATCAAATATTCATTTTAACTATGTGTTACTTTTGTAATTATCATAAAACCACATAAAAGATAAATGGTATGTGGCAACATGTAACGTTGGTATTACGTAATCAAAACTAAAAGCATATGCAAAGGTTTATCAATACAATAGATTCTTGCATTTTTATCTCTTTAATTTTTAGGTCCATTTTGAATTATTAATAAACTTTAGTAATAAGTATTAGTAAAAAAAAATTGCCCGCGCAAAACACCTAGTAAATAAATTAAACAAATGATGCTGTAAAAGGGTGAAAGCTTTTAAACCTGATATATTTAATATCATAAACCAAAATTCAGAACCTCTGACCAGTCAAATGCGTCCATGCTTGTGACTCACGATAGTATAACCTATTAGTATTATTTTGACCTACCCATTATATATTAACAGAAATTTAAATTTTGTACACTAAATTTGAGTATTTTAGTTTTGACTTGATCCACTATATATGTATACCTCTCATTTTGAGAATCTTCTTCTTGAGTTGGTCAGCACAAGCTTGACAATGCATGTTGACGTTTAGCTCGACGGTGGTGAGGCCAGACACTTGAGAGTTTATGGTCGGTGGCAGAGGTTCCCCTTCAGCAGCCGGAAGCGGCGAGAGGACTTTGGCCATTCTTTTAGTCTTCTTCTTGATTTTGTTGCACACTGCTTGTGGATCCAACACTCCTTTTATTGTCACTTGGTTCTCATTCATGTCCATCACCACTTTTTCCACACCTATACATTTTTCATATTCAATAATAACTAAAGTAATTGTTTATATCACTACGGAGTTTATATTATAATATTTAGGTACTTTAAAGAATACGTATGTCTAGTGTCAAATCATTTTATATTGTAGTTAGGATTTGGAGAATGAATCTGTTGGTTTTTATAATGTAAAAAACAGAGGTTCTTATTTTACATTTATGTACCTCTAATTTTTAGTATAGATCTTTCAATCTTCTTAGCACATCCTACACAATGCAAGTCGACGTAGAGTATGAAAGGTGGAGGCGGTGGTGGTGGCTGCGTCTCCTCCTCCATCGTTGGTTTCTCCTCCTCGGCCGCCTCTTGCTTCTCCTCCGCCACATCTTTCTTCTTCTCCCCCTCCGAGGAGGCGGGCTCTTGGACGGCCTCTGGAGCAGGGGCAGCCTCCTTTACCTCCTAATAATGAAAAAACAATCACCATTTAATAAAAAAATATGTATTTTTGTTGGAAATTGAAATATTGTTAGAACTTTAAATCTTACTGGTTTAACCTCTTCTCCCATTTTTAGAATCAGTGGTAATATGAAGACTAAACACTCAAGGAAGAAGAGAGAGAGAGAGAGAGAGAGAGAGAGAGAGAGAGAGAGAGAGAGAGAGAGAGAGAGAGAGAGAGAGAGAGAGAGAGAGAGAGAGAGAGAGAGAGAGAGAGAGAGAGAGAGAGAGAGAGAGAGAGAGAGAGAGAGAGAGAGAGAGAGAGAGAGAGAGAGAGAGAGAGAGAGAGAGAGAGAGAGAGAGAGAGAGAGAGAGAGAGAGAGAGAGAGAGAGAGAGAGAGAGAGAGAGAGAGAGAGAGAGAGAGAGAGAGAGAGAGAGAGAGAGAGAGAGAGAGAGAGAGAGAGAGAGAGAGAGAGAGAGAGAGAGAGAGAGAGAGAGAGAGAGAGAGAGAGAGAGAGAGAGAGAGAGAGAGAGAGAGAGAGAGATGTTATGAAGGATGAGTAGGGAGAGGAAGTATTTATATGAGAGACTAAAAAATAAAAAGACGAATGAGGAATTGGAATTATTGATGAATAATGGAAGTTATAGTATAAGGTAGGAGCTAACAGAACATAAAGCATAAGAGGTTGATTCCATAGCACATGGCAGAGAACTAATCATCCAACATATATAGACACAAACCCTTCATCCCTGTACGTTATATATAGATTTATTCTCACCTTCAATTATCTTTTTAAAACTTTTTTAGAAACAATATTTTATGTCTTTTTTTTGATTCGCCATTTTCTTAAGAGATTTAGGAACAAGATATGGCCCGAGGTTGCGACGTTTTATCGACATAGAATGTGGGTGTTCCTGATCATTTACCGGTGATATATATGTAGGTGAATGATTTTGCCATCACATTAATTATTGAAAATTTGTTAAAAATATCACAAATTAAATATTTTTTTTTAAAATATTAAAATTAGTAGCTTGATGTTGTTCGTTATTTAACTTTGTAAAGAACATCTTCAACATGGATGCACAAACGAACCACATGAATATTATATTTTAACACAACAATGGAGTCTTTCTAAATGCTTTCTCCTGATAATTTGTTTTCATGGGCGAAACGTATATTCTTGATAACGAGGAAAATTATATAAAAATAAAAGGACGGGAATCAATAATCATGCCATGGGATAACAATTTTTGGCATCGAAAAGGACAATACTTTGCATCATACTCACCGACTTTATTGATTACATTTATAAACTATTCCTCTTATATTTTTATATAGTAAATTTATTCGGAAATTAGTACTTTAAACTTTTTAAATCTAATGCATATAAATGTTCTGGTAATTCTTACTTTAAAGTCTAATAATATAACTTATAACCCAATGTTAGTTCAGAAAAAGATGAATAGATGATGACAACACATTTTACTTTTTGACTAAAGTTTTATTCAATAAGAAAATATTAGTTACATTACAAAATTGAAAGCTTAATGAAAGTGTTTTGCTCTATCTTTTAATTTGGTGATAAAAGTTACCCATTCCATTTCTTTTAAATTAATTATAAGTTCCATGTAAAATAGACTTTATTTTATTTTATTTTGGTGCGTTGTACATCTGCGAGTAGTATGTAATTAATTAGGGATAGTAAAAATGTTAAAAAGTATCATATACTGTTTTTCCTTTTTCTTTAACCTGACCTCATGTACTGAAACTACATAGCTAAACCAGTAGAGGATAATTATGACTTTTTGAATGGCTCGAAGAAGTGTTTAGATAACAGTCATCATAAGACTAATCAGATTGAAGGTTCTTATTCATTGTATGGAACTATTAAGTATATTATCTTCGTTCGTTAAAGCCTTAAAGGGGATTAGATGATCTGATTTATTTTCCTTTTAGAAGAAGCATCAAAATCCTTTACCCACAAGTTCGGTCAATTGTATTCTTGATACTATTAACAATCTAATCAGTAGAAAAGTCATTAAACAATATGTGTCCCATATTATACAATATAAAGATAGCAAACCCATTTCTTAAAAATCAGATTTTGGGGATGGACGCAGCGTGGGGTGCACAACAAAGCTGAAAAAAGAAAATTCAAAATATTATTTGTGGATTAAAAAATTTGTAAGAACTTTTTGGAATGGTGGAAACATATCAAAGCAGAAACCACGTGGGATGCTTTAGATGGTTATATACAATTGTGTGGCAGTTAAGACAGCTAACTCTGTAGATCAGATTTTTACTCGATTATGTGATTAATGTTTTTTCACGTCATTATGAAAAGTTGGCGAATAAATTAGGGATGTGTTATTGACAGTTTTGCCGCAAGTTGCGACAGAGTAACACATCGCTAATTTACCAAGGATATACGGCGAATACTCGTGTGATGTTCTTCAAATTTTGTGTAATGATATTATATATTTTCCCCTAAACATGTGATAAATGTATCTCGTGATGATCTCGTCATGCATGGAACCTAACTGATCAATTTTCGAAAACTGTAACATGAAATCATCATGTACACTGTGTTATACCATGTTGATTAAATATAAGAATCGACATGCGTTCGCAAGTATTCAGGAGAGATCACAAATTGAAAAGTCTTACAACATGAGTATTTCGGTATTGGTGGAGACATTTCATAAAATTTTGTTATTACATAAACATATGAGACTTGTATATAAATACTCTTTTGTATTTGAATACTCAAAGTGGAACATCGTTGATGAACGAGATTTTGGAAACTCATCTTAGCATTATTAATGCATGATTTTAGGTTACCAATCTAAACCAAGGTGTGCATCATCACTTGTTGTGCCGTATTTGATATGTAGAAACCTTTCTATATTCACATAAATTAGAGTTGTATAGACATAATATAAGCTATATATACAGTAAAATGAACATAGTTAGAAAGTAAAGTGATCCCCATTTGCGTCTAACCACTAAGATAGTGTGAGTGCTATAAGGAAATGGTAGATGATAATGTGCTGAGGATTCTCTCAGATTCTCTATGTTTTTAGTTGAGCGGTCTGCAATCCATGTCTAGTAGTAAACGTAACTTCTAATTATTTTTGTTAGAGATAGTGTAATTAATAAAAATAGAGACCTGATCCTCCAGATATAATCTTATATAAATTATTTTGACTCAAAACCCGTGTCAAAGATCTAGCCTTTATGTATAAATAATTTTAAAGATATTATAACGTTAGAGATTTTTTTATAGATGTTGATTAATGTTTTTCTTATACAACATTTATAAAAAAGTTTAATATAGCTTGCATTTAATTTATAACATAATGCTTGTATTTAAACATTTCATTTTTTTCCTATCAAGGTTTACTTTTATAGTTTCACATTTTTTTTGGCAAAAAATAAAGTTTCAAATTTGTCTAATCGTATATACATATATTCACGGTTAGCATAATATATCATTTACATTTATAGCGGATACTGATATTTCCTATACCCTAAAAACCTTGGAGAATGTTGTGGGTAAATAACTTATTTTTATAAGAGAATTATCATATAGTAATATTTGTACACTATTTTTTAACCTTGTCATAAATTTACATATTAAAAATTTAAAATCTATTTCTTTCCAATCTGAAAGATCAAAATATGTATCTTTATAATGTATTAAGTATAAATTAAATCCACACAATCAAAATTAGATCGTTTACAATTTAAAATTTTGATACATAATCAATGGCTAACTTCACTAAATGATATAATCTAATATTTTAAATTTTACCGTAATTTAATTCAGATGTTAGATCGGGTTTGTATTTGGATCTCATGTTAGGTTAAATTTTAAATTTGGTCCAAAACATACTAATTTGATATTAATTTTGTCTTTAAACTTTTAAAATCAAGCCAAATTTTTAGAGGATACGAGTTTCAATTTTTCTAATTGAATTTTTTTCTAATATTTTTAATATATAAAAATAATATAAAGTTAAAAATTATGTGCAATTGTTATTATATGATATGTCTGATGTTGAAATATATTGTTTATCCTAATTTAATATACTGGATTTGACAATAATCTCTAAAAACTATCTTAGAATATTTTACGATCTTATGTAATTTAGGTAGATGTGTCGATATATATACACATAAGGAAAGTTTTCTTATAGTAAAATATTTAATGCTAAAGGATTTTATTATTATTACTAATATTTTTATATCCGATAATTTATCTGTCGTATAACAGTCACATATATTTATATTATTTTAAATTGCTTATTAGATTAAGGTTTGACGGTACTATGTATTCTATACAATTTTTTTTTGATAATTAATCTGCATAATTTTATTTTTGCTGGGATTTCAAACTTAGAGCATGATTATCCCAAGTTTTTAAGATGAGTTTTTGCATTGTTTGCGGGTCTCAATGACACGTAAGGCCAATGAACACTGCAAGAACCACTTCCTAAAATTATTAAATAAGAACCGTTTTTGAATAGTTTATTACACTGTTTACGGGCCCCAATGACACATAGCGATCCGCGATTTGTTCTTTTAAATTTTTTTTTATGTGAGTCAATAAAAATTTAAGAACTCCACTTAAAATTTTAGGGATAATGATGCTCTTATGACTGTCAACGTATAAAAAGTTAATAAACTATTGAAATAAGGAGTTTTCAAGTCATATTGGCATATAAAATCATATTGATATATAAAAAGCCTTGATGGGATATTTGGTGTAATGGTGTGAGGTCATCACCTTTTTCCTTTAACTTTTATTGTGTATTATATAAATATGTAAAAGGTAAACAGTTCGGGTCCATGTTTACATGTGCCCAAACACCTGGAGCTGACTCAGTGTATACAACATGTTGCATGTATACACTTTTGTAGGTATCTTTTTCTTGTTTTAGTCAAAACACTTTTGTAGGTATCTAGCATGCATCTTTTATCCAAATACTTTCCTTTAGTAAAGTCTATATAACAGTATATAACAAATTCATGAATCTCCATATAGTCTTGTGCCTCTGCTAACCAAATTCATTTATCTCCATATATCCATTTAGTGTTGTAGGTTTATAGTCAATATGAACATACATCAAACTCACTGCTGAATGGTTTGTTTATCTCAAAATTAGCCTGATATTTTGTGACGCATCGATCACTTAAACTTTCAAATTTTTATTAATTTATTTTTATTGATTATTTTATTTTTGCTGATGAATGATATTTTTTTTCGTTAACAAAATAGATGTTTAAAAAAATTTGTTTCACAAAGACAATATTATATGAAAATATGTATAAATTGTAAATTAAAAAAGATTGAGTTTGTTAAATTACTTAAAGTTATTAAAAATCGATAATTACAAAATGATGCATTTATAATAGTAAGTTTGTCAACTTGTTGTATTAATATGCTAAAAACTTCAAAATTTCTTTTTAAGAAACGGAAATATTGTATAAGATGATCTATTGAAACATTTTGCAGATCGTTCTGGAAATAATATGATTTCCCTTTATACCAACCGGCAACATGCAACTTTAATCCGATTTAAAAGTATATCAAAAAGGTCAAAAACAAAAAGCCATATATTGACCAAGCTAATACTATAACTGATTTTAGTATTTATGCTATAATAAATAGCCTTTTTATCTAATGTTAAAGTGTCAATGTTTTAAAACATCGAGTCATTCATTGTTCACTATTTTATATTCTGAGTCCTGTATATTCTTCAAACGTTTGAGCGTTGCCTTATTTAGTCGGGATATTAAATGAATTATATAACTATATAACATGTTGTCAAGTTTTTTAGGTGACAATTTTTGAGCTCATGAATTATATAACATGATACGTGAGTTCTAAAATAGCTGGGTTAAAGTTGGTTGGTGTTGGTGCATCGCATGTGGTGACATTAGTCCAACTGCAATGGCATTAAGATTGGAATGCACATACTTTATACATTTTATGTTATTTAAGTATACTGGAAGCAGTTGTACATTTTTTGAAAGCAAACATCTACGTTACATTTATATCGTTAATTAATTACTGTAAATAATTGTTAATCACATGGATGACAATAGATCTGAAACTTATACTTAGTGATCTACTAAGAAAAATATAGCTGCATTTCATCTACTATCAAGGAGTGAAAATTCTTTGTCAAAAGAAAACTATCCAGGAGACTTTTGTCACCGATACTTTTTCATTTAATTTCACCTTCTATAAAAAAGTTCCTTCTGTCGCATATACAATAATCAACATTTACCTAAAATACTTTCTTTGGTCAAAACCTAAAATACTTTAAGAAGAAAACATTTATCTAAAACATCTTCTCTGTTTGCTTAGACATCCATAAGAATATGTTATACATGTTTAACATGTACCTATTGTAGTTTTTTTTCATATAAGCTTAAGCATTTGATGCTCTTAAGGGCAGGATTAATGCATGTCTCTTAACAAGGGGTTCTTATTTTTTAAGAGATAGTTTCTTAATTTTAACTAAGAAAACTTAAGAACTTTCTCTTAAATAGGAGACATAAGGGCAGGATTAATGCAGGTCTCTTAACAAGGAGTTCTTATTTTTTAAGAGACCGTTTCTTAATTTTAACTAAGAAAACTTAAGAACCGTCTCTTAAATAGGAAACATAAGAGACGTCTCTTATCCAGAAAAATGTTAAAAAAAAAAATTAAAAAGAGGACAAAATAATTAAGAACCCTATCTTAAGAGACCCGGGTTAAAGATGGTCTAAGAGACGTCTCTTATCCAGAAAAATGTTAAAAAATAAAAAAATTAAAAAAAAGATAAAAAAATTAAGAACCCCATCTTAAGAGAAAACGAGCGTTCTTACGGACAAGTTTGGATAGTGGTCCATAAGTTGCAAACAAGAAAAATAAATTATATAACTGGGCCAACGAGTACATTTCACTACTAGAGTTTGTTATTAGAGCCCAATAAATGAAAACCAACTGAACCAAGCCAAACCAAACCAAATAGATTATCTCAACCTAACTGCAGATAGGGCCAAAGCGAGTAACAACGGTTGCAACCAACCACAACGCCCATGGGTGCAGCACCTGAAAATGTTGCTGCCAAACTTAATAAGCTAATGCACAAAAAATTGTGGTGGCGACTGAACCTTTGTATTTGAGTACACAATAGTCAGTAGTAATAGTAGTATTTTTTAGCGACCCGGGCTTACCTACCTAACCTAACCTTTGTATTTTACTTTTTATGTGAACCAGGAGAAGAGTCTAACTTTGGATTTTCTTTCAAGTCCAAGTTCCCGGAATCTTGAAAGTTTGTTTTAACTACCGAGTCAAACGCTACATGTGTTTAGGATTTTGATTTGTTCACCAAAGAGGCACAGACTGCTTAAAACACACGTTTACATATTCGTTTCTAATGCCTATCTACGCAATAAAAATTTGTTGATACATTTTGAAAATACCTCGAAATCATATAAAAATATATTTATTTAAGCGTTTGTAATGGCAGAAGCTTACAATCAAATATTTAAGAAAATAATAACAACAGTACCTTATCATATATATATTTTTTAAATCATTTCAAGTTAACATAAACGCAATGTAAACATATACTCCTTACATGACTTTTGAGAGAAAACAAAATTGTTTCAAATTATATACTATGTAAATCGTATTAATAGTTAATATTATATAACACATAATATTTTTTTCGAACGGCAATGAATAATATTATAGATTTTATTTTATTATTGATTAAATTATGGTTAAATATATAATTAATAGTATTTTTATTTTGAAAATATAAAATTTAAATATTTTTTAATCTATGTGTACAATTCTAAAAGTTTATATATTACTAAAATGGAGAGAAAATAAACATAATATGACATTACTTTTTCATAAAATATATGAGTATATAAAACGTATATGGATTTTTGCTATTTAAAAGAATATACTGCATTAAATCTTAAAGAAATCTAAGCATACTATTTGTCAGTAATCTCGTATCTCTAAATCAATTCTTTAAATTTAACTTTTTAGATTCTTAACATTTGTCTTCATTATAAAATGCTTCGAAGAAGATCTCAAACAATTAATGTGGTTGACCAAAATAAACAATTAAAATGTGACCTCATAGTACTAAGGCTCACTGGATGGTCAGTATAGTTTGTTATAAATACACATTAACTTTGCCTGTATTATATTGCCTTAGAAAAAAAAACTATACCAATATTAGGAATTTTAAATGGCCATAAAAAATGAAAAAAGGAACCAGATTCTAGACCTACGTAACTTTCAGATGTGGTAACAAAAGTTGAACACAAACATGCCCTGGTTTATCTTCATAAAAACTCATACGCAACTATTAACTAAATATTACACCCAAAAAAAAACTATTAACCAAATGTAAAAATTACCGTTGACTAAATATAAAATCCATACTAGAAAAGTTTGGAAATGACAATTTTATTCACTAAGCAATAGAATAATTCACTGTTCAACAACCATTGAACCTGAATCGATACAACTCGTAAGATCAGTAAGTTCCAGTAAACAAAACTAGCCTCAATCTCTCAATAACTACACATTTTCAGCTAAGCTTCTAATCTCAGTCTCCTCCACATCTGCGTCCTCAACGCTACAATTCATGGAGTCGAATGTTAAATCAAGAAAGTACAACAACGAAACAAGAAGGCAACAAGTAATGAACATCGGTATGGGACCAAAGATCCATAGGAACAAAGGCGATGAGAAGTAGAACGCTCTTAGTCCTAACGACCAGAAGTAGCTCCCACGGTTAACTGTTGCCGCCACATAGTCTTGGTTTAACATGAGACTACCATGACTAAGCTGTTTAAAAGGGACATTGATGAGGATACTTGCATGGCTGTAATAACGTATCGACTGAACGTTGAGAAGAAACGCGACTAAGAAGCATACGAGGATTGCGAAAAACTTGATCGAGAAGGCTCGGTCGCTTTTGTTTCCAAACATGAACCACACTGATCGTTCTCCTGTACCGCTTGTCATTAGTACCGCTATTAGTGAACACAACATTATTGCGGTTGATGCTAATAGTGTTGACGCCATTATGTTGTTCCTTAGCGTTTGAACCGCTAGAACACCGTTTTTTGATGAGTCCTGTTCTCATTAATTTTGTTTTAAATGACATACATTAGTAGTTGTAATCAAATTGTACAATAAATTTGAAAACCAAAGGAGGAAAAATATTGGTGGAGGACATAAACTGTTTTTTTTTTTTTTACATTTCTAAAAAAGTAAGAACATTAAGCATCCGTTTTTTCCTTCAAGAAATGCGAAGCATCTTTTCAGTGTCATTACCTTTCACACTTGGAGACTCATTTATTAAGGAAATTTCCAGAGTTTTAGTTTTTATTTTCTTATTATTATGTTCGTTCACATATGGAAAGAGAACTCTCTCGACAAAAATAAAAAACTAATTGATACTGTTTCACTATATGAAATTTAATTGCCAATTGGTGAGGCGAGCATGCATGATGATTATATATACACTCATACATATATATATATATACAATATGCACAGATTCTCAAATCTCATCATCCAATACAAAAGGAACTAAAGCCATTGAAAATATTTATTTTCCAGGAAAATCTCTACACATGCATATATACACTTATAAGTCATTGATCATATGTGTTTTATCCAGATTAATTAATATTTATTGTTATGTGTAACCATCAAACACCATATGAAACTTAGTTATACCAAGAAAAGCTATATATGAGAAGATAAACACACATCCACACGCGTCGGTAGATATTCACGGGATTCTCAGTTATCCCCAACTGAACTATAACCAATGAGCTTAATCAAAATAAATAAAATTTCTTAGGAAAAAACTTTTAGAAAATGTTCATCGACTCATGCAAACATGGAGAGGTCTAAATCTATGACAAAGATAAAATAATAAGAAAAGGAAAATACCTCCATCATGGCTTGGACCCAAAGGCGGCGGTTGAAGGCGTTGAGGCCAACGACGGTGGAAGATGGACGATGAATGATGCGGTGGAGAAGCCATAGATGATAAAATATCATCAAAACCATCCCTAATGGTACCAATATGTAATCCAAATACTCAAGCTTCATTCTTTCAAATCAATGAGATTGATCCAGTTCACACAAGAACATGAAACAAGACCGAAGAGATTGTGAGAACCAAAGTTAAGCACGGGTCTTACGTGGACCCTTTGGTATCTCTCTACTTAGTTATGTGCTTCCCGGATTCTCAGCCACTCTATCTCCTTTTATAGATTTGAACCTTTATATACAAACGTGTGTATTCGTGTATCTATGTACACACACGCCTCCACTTGTAAACGACGAACCCTAGCTGGTTAAGTTTGAACCGGGTTTTGCCATTTGGATGACATTCTCCATGTGAATACAAAATATGAATGTATTACCAAAAATATACATTTAAAATTATTTAAATTCGAAAATTAACTAACTGAATTTAGATTCTTTAGCTTTAAAAATTTGATTTTATTCAATATTTCCCCTCTAGCTAGCTAGTTGTTATATTTAAAATGCATTTAACCAAAGAAAATAATATGTTGAAATGCAAAATGAAACTGTCGCCACACACAGATATTTAAAATTATTTAAATTGTCAACTAATTGAATATATATTCTTTAACATTTTTTTATATATTCGATGTTTTCCTCTCTAGTTAGCTAGTTATATTGAATCCCGCAATGCTAATGAAAATGTATTTAAACCAAGAAAAATATATATTGACATGCAACTTGGGATACCTTTTCTTACCACTAATTATTAATAAACTATTTTGATTTAGAAAAATCCTTTAGTCTTTTATGTTGACCATTTGAAATCAACTGAGTTATTAATAAATAACAAGGAAAAAGCATGCAAAAATGTATATACTTTATTTTCCAACAACTATCACTGCAGATATATTTTCCAACAACTCAACTCAAAAAGCCAAAAACGGTGACTAGTGTCGCTTTAATTTAACATGACGAAATTTTATTTCTTTGAGGAATGGAAAACTTTTCAGAAAATCAATGGCTCACTAAAGGCCCACTATGATATATCATGACTTCACAGCTGATTTGGGAAAAGGTATATTCCCATATGCTTCCCCACCAGAGCGATGTTGCCATTTCTTTTTCTTATTATTATTAGTACAACAACAACTCCAGTTACAATATTTCTACATAATTTAATAATGGGAGTGATCAAAAGTTTCTCACGCCATTCAATATTATAAGATTTTGAAAATTCCACAAGCCTCATGCATGGCATGGACCAGTGTGGTCCTAATATTTAATGCAAGCAGTGTAGCCGTAACTCGTTAACACTCCGTCCCGTGGAATCCAGCATGGATCCTAACACATTCATCGGTAGATTATTGGTGTGTTTGATATTATTCGAATCCAAAACTTCATCGTTTAACAATTCTTTCAAAAGACAAATGGTCACCAATTAATTTGCAAATCGTAAAACATTATTCTTTTGAAATAAAGGGAATAGTAAAAACAAAAAAAAAATATCTCAAAAGTTGTCATGTTCTCTGAATCACAACACAAGAAAAGTTGTCATTGTTCTAACTAAATCTTTAACATCATTCTTTTGCAATTTTGACTATATATAACTGTGACTTTTAAAAAGCAAAGTGTACATCTCTCGTTTATATTGTGGTACCACTTGGTAGAGAGTAGAGCCATTGATTTATCATTTGCATGCTCTTTCCACAACAACAACTACCACCAAGTTCTATTGGGAGGCTTGAGAGCTAAGAAAAGATTTAAGTTTAGCATTTAATCTGAGGGAGTGTGACATGTTACCGTCACCATTACTAAAAGCCTTTCGTTGACTTATTTTTTTCACAGAATTTAATCAGTCTATTGTTTTCAACTATGTTATTTGGATCTGTCTCGAGCTAAGCATCCGTACCACTCTTCACATGGCTTTATGTCCGAATAGGTTAACACGTGGTTATATTCATTAACTGCCAGCATGAGTGTAGGGTACATGATTATTTACGTCTACTTTCAAAAAGATGAAAACAAGGTTCATAACATTTTACCATATAACAAAGCTCTAAGAGTTGACAAAAAGAAAAAAACAAAGCTCTAAGATATTGCATGCAAGTGCACGGCTCTTTAGGATTTGATCTATAAAAACCCTTTACTTGCCACACTACAACATGCAGAAAATGACCTAATCTCATAATTTATAATTCCAAAGAACTCTTTTGGATTCTTTTCCAAAGACTAACAAATACTCGATGATCATTAAAAAAAAAATTAGTTAGAGATAATGAAACGTCTCCATGAATAACACAATTTCTCTACAAAGTTAACTGAATGTTACCGCCTACGGAGATTTATACCAAACTTTTGTGATATATATATATGGGCAAATTTTTTAAATAGTTTTTAAAAAGAAAATTATCACAAAAATAGTTTTCAAAAGAAAAAAATGAATGAAATAGTTTTCTTTTTATTTAAAATTTTAATTAAAAATTTTAAACTTGACATTCAAAACTCCACTCTATAACTCTAAATCATAAGTCTAGATTAGTTAAGTCAATATGTATAAATGTATATTTATACTTTTTAATAAAATATATTTTATAATCTTTTTTTTAAAAAACTATTTTAGTAACAATTTTTTTATAATCTATTTTAGATTATGAACATTTTGTTAAATGATAAAAGGGTTCACATAAGGTGAAGTACGTTGTTAAGTGAATAAAGATGTGAAGGAGCAAAGAAGACGGGTGAAGTTAGGTAAGGCAGAGTCATCGCCCTCTCACACTAACTTCACGCTCTCCTTACCATTCCTCCTTTTCTTTCGTTTTCCTTTTTTTTTCCCTTTGATTTAATTAATAATTTATGGCAAAATCTATAACATATTGCTTTGGTCAAATTTCCCAGATAACTTTTTAAATATTTATCACAAAATAATATTTAATAAAAAATAATTGAAATAATTTATTTTATTTTAAAATTTTCATTTTTAAGTTGAAACTTCACATCTAAAATTTTACCACATAACTCTAAACCGTAGATTAATTAATCCAATGGATACAAATGTATATTTACATTCTTTAATAAAATTTATTTTATTTTTTTCATCTTGAAAGTTATTTTTGTGACAAAAACATTTTTTAAATTTTTTCTTATGATATTTCTCTATTGTTATTGAGAAATTGCTAAAAATACTAGAAATTAAGTATTATTTTTCAGAAATACTCTCAATAAAAAATATATTAACATTTAGATTTATACTTTATTAATTATTATTTAGAGTCTAGTGTTAAAAGATGTGTTTATTTTTTAAATATTTTACAATTAAAAATAATTTAATTTATTTTTATCATGCATTTAAAATATTTTTAAAAATAACTATTTATTAATAGTAAATTTGAAAAGTACTACAAATTATCTGGAATTTTTTTGAAGTTTTTTTAAATAGAAATTGCATTCTATATACATAAAAAAACATAAATTCATAAACTAACTAAAAATCTCTCCTCTCTCCTATTTTCTCTTCCTATCTCTCTCTACTCTCTTTCCCAAAATCTAATTTTTTTTTCTTGGTTATTTGGCAAATAAGCCCTTTTTAAATATCAATAACATGTTACTATCATAATTCAGTAATATCCACATACATCATTCAATAAACATCATCCGGACACGTGACTTGATCTCTTCCTCTTTCGAGATATGACAAACCAGAAACGAAATAAATAGAGGAATTAAACAATGTTTAATAACTAAACAATAATATAAAACGCGAAAAACGAGATGGCGGGACCCGTCAACTAACGGAGTTAAAGATAATATCCGTTAGAAAACAGCGTGAGAGTCTAATCTATAAATATATTCTCACCTCTTCTTCCTCTTGTGTTCCCTCACTTCGATCTCCTTCTTCTTTCTCGCTTTGCTATCGAGAGTCAAAATTAGGGTTTCCTTGACGCGTCTTCTCTCTCTCCAGGTACGTTCTCTCTCTCTATCTCTATCTCAGATAGCTTCTCTCTGTATTAGCTTCCCGAAAATTCGAATTTCCTGGAGAAATTTCTCCTTCCTTCCGTCGGATCTGGTAGCTAGCTATACGTTGCTCGAATAATTTCAAATTTGGATGTTGATTCGCTCGAAACAACGAATAATTTCTTGTGATCTTGAAAGAGGTTGTGGATAAGAGGAATTGATTAGCTAAATCTGGAGTGAGTGTCTCAGATCGTAATGTTCTAAAAATCGGATTAGGCGGCGTTTAAAACGGTTACGATTTACCTGAAAAACTGGTTTATTCCGCGGCTAGGTGTACTTTCTATAAAGCGTCTAGTTACCGCCTATTATCGATTGGATTGCACGTTTGTGCATGATATTGATGATTTCTTCGGCTTTCCGGATTCTGCAGAGTACAAAGATTGTGTGAAGAAGATGGAGGTATTAGGAAAATCTAGCTCAGCCAATGTTATTTACTTGTCTGCGATTCTAGGTCGCGATTGCGATGAATCTCACAAATGTGACTGGAAATGTGAGAATGAACTTGTTTTCGGGAACATGTACCGCTGCAAACTAACTGGACTCACTCACGTCTGCGACAACAACTGTAACCAGAGGATCCTCTATGATAACCATAGCTCCTTGTGCCGAGCGAGCGGGAGGATCTTCCCTCTCTCGCAGGCTGAGGAGCAGGCGGTTAGAGGTGTTCGTAGGAAGCTTGATACTGAGAGTCTTCCTCCTTCTGAGAGCTGTTCGTTTAAGCGTCGTCGCCGTGATGCTCAGTTCAAAGCTTCTCCTTTCGAGAGGTCTTTCACTGCTGTGAGTCCTATTTGCAGCCCTGCTGGAGACGGGATGGACTTGAGTTAGATCCATCAATGTTGATCATCTCCCTGAGACCTGAGAGGCTCTTTAATAAGACGTAGAATAACTCTCTTTTTTCTATTTTCTTTTGGACAACTATGGATAAGAGACATATGTGCTGTTATTGCTCTAGCAGGGAAGGTGTAGGCATCTTCCCTGCTCTGAAACAGAGCTTTATCTTAATATTCTGTGAACTTTATGTAGTACTTATGTAGGAGAGACTTTATAATTCTTGAACTTTATGTATTACTTATGTAGGAGAGACTTTATAATTTACTTGCTTCTACTTATTCTTGGTGATATTTAGTTTTTCCTTGTTTGGACACAATATTTTTTTGTTTAGGCAGGCTTTTATTGAAGCTATGTATCTTGTTTTGGCTAGCTTACTACGATTATGAAGGGCCTAACACCATTGGTGATGTCTGTAAGTGTGGTGCGACAGGATTTTTCCATGTTGCCAACCAATGCAGCATAGGTTCTTCAAGATAAAGGATATATTCTGGTTTCTGATTTGTTTCGTGATTCTAACAGTTTTTTTGTTGTTGTACTAACCAACTTCCATTTCCTTGATTGATTAGTTTTTGGGATCCTGAATGTGTGTTTATGTTTGTGCAGGTTTTCAAATGTTGCAATTCAGGAGAGTTTAGTTGTGCTTCTTTTATGTCCATTGATTTGCCTTTATGTTTCTGATTTTTTTTCTTTAGTAAAAGGAGTATGTCTAACTGTTTGAAGTATAAAACTTTGTTTGCAGGTCCTCAGGTGTTTGTGCTCAGCAGGCAATAACACACTTGGTTTCATTCAATGGAAGCATAAGCTGACGCTCCTTAACTATGAGAGAAAGGAATGCAGGTACAGTTACCCAGCGATGGTGTGCTTGGCCATCTGCGTTCAAAACTACAAGCTATTCATGGTAATTATGTGATATGATGACATTTGTGGAACCGTCACGCTTTATTCTTTCATTTACTTGTGAGTTCACCTGCTGTACAGTACCTACTTTGCTCTTAACTTCCATATTTTCTGATATTTGTGCCCCCGGGATCTGTTCTGTTATGTTACAGGTACAAATCTCTTTAGAATGTAGAGTTTCTGATGAAGTTCATGGAATCTGGGCTCTTATGTTACTCCCACCTAAATGGCTAAATCAATGTCCTGGTAAGTAATCACAGACTCAGAATGATGATCTAACTTAAGGGGAAAAAATGAGAAAACCATGCGTTTGTCATCATATAGAACTGCAGCAACTTTTAAAAGATGAAACAGTAGAAGTAATATGGACATGTCGCTTCAGTTTGTTCTTTCTTTTCTTTTTGACGTGGAACGTAATGCAATATTTTATTCATTTTTTTAAACCTAACAGAAAGGTAGAGACTTATGCATTCGATGGTTTGATCTAAGAGCCTAGATTTTCTGGAATCGTGGAAGATTCTGTTCCAAAGAAGTTGGCAAAGTATCAAATGTTGACTCTATCGCTACGATAACATACGGTGTGTTAATATTTCTCCCTATTACCTTGTGCTGATAACAACCACTATGCATTTAACTTTTCAGCTTTTGTAGAGATCGAAATAATTATGCTTTTATTCTTGTAGATCTTAAAATTCCTGAATTTTGAGTTCCATATTAAAAGTTTATTCTGGCTGGTGTAGATTCCCTTGCATCTTTCCGTAGAGGTTTCATTACTTCTATTATATTTATCTAGAATAATATAATGTAACACTGATGAAAAAGAGGTTGGGCAAGTAAGGCAAAGAATTGCCTTGTCGGAGAGGCCAATGCTAAACCTTAATTCATTGCCTTGCGGCTTGAAGCTTCCTTAAGCAACCTCACCGCTTCAACATTTGATTTGATTTGGTATACTATAAACCCTGGTTCAATGACCTCCTAGCCAAATCCATATTTCAAGAATCTTAAACTTAAATTCAATAATGGGAAGATCACCAATGGTTCCCATGACTGTTCTTGTTTACGTTTCTCTACTGTTCTCTGTTTCTTATTCCTCCACCTTCGTCCTCACGAATAACTGTCCCTTTACTATCTGGCCCGGCACTCTTGCAGGATCTGGCACCCAGCCACTACCCACCACGGGATTCAGGCTTGATGTGGGACAGTCCGTTAGCATTCCCTCGGTTCTAGGCTGGTCAGGTCGAATATGGGCTAGAACCGGCTGCAACTTTGATGCCAACGGTACAGGAAAATGCATGACCGGCGACTGTGGTGGGAAGCTGGAGTGTGCCGGCAGTGGTGCTGATCCTCCGACATCACTTTTCGAGATTACGCTCGGTCACGGTCCTGGTGACAAAGATTTCTACGATGTTAGTCTCGTTGATGGGTATAACCTCCCCATAGTTGCTTTCCCCACAGGTAGTGGACTGGTTGGAGCTTGTAATGCCACGGGATGTGTTTCTGATATCAACATTAGCTGTCCAAAGGAGCTTCAGGTGATGGGAGAGGGAGAGGAAGAAAGAGGAGGGGTTGTTGCTTGCAAGAGCGCTTGTGAGGCGTTTGGTCTGGACCAGTACTGTTGCAGCGGTCAGTTTGCTAACCCAAACACATGCAAGCCTTCTTCATACTCTACTATCTTCAAGAGAGCTTGTCCTAGGGCTTATAGCTATGCCTTTGATGATGGAACTAGTACTTTCACTTGCCAGGCTTCTGAATATGTCATCATCTTCTGCCCTGGCAGGTATACAATCATGTTCCCTTCAGTTTTCAGTTTTTTCTTTTTTTGCAATGCACTGTGCAAATCTTTCAAAACATATTTGTAGTTTCCGACTAAACAGACTTGAAACACTTCTTGTTCCAGGGTTAAAAGACCAAGCAGCCAAAACACGGATCCCCCTACCCCGCCTCAGAATCCATATGGCCAACAACCTATGGCTCCTCCGAGTCAGAATCCGTATGGTCAACCTATGGCTCCACCAACTCAGAATCCATATGGTCAACCTATGGCTCCACCAACTCAGAATCCATACGGTCAACCTATGGCTCCACCAACTCAGAATCCATATGGTCAACCTATGGCTCCACCAACTCAGAATCCATATGGTCAACCTATGGCTCCACCAACACAGAACCCTTATGGTCAACCTATGGCTCCACCAACACCAACTCAGAATCCATATGATCAACCTATGGCTCCTCCAACTCAAAATCAGTACGATCAACCTGTTGCTCCTGTGACTCAGAGCCTGCCTGAACCAAGTCAGAATCAGGACGAGGGATCAGTGACTCCCCCACCTCAGAATCAGGATGGGAATGGACAGTTCATGATGCCTCCTCCCACTGTAAACCAAGATCCAGACGACCAGTTTATTAATCCCCCAATGGAGGATGAGAGCGAAAGAGCTGAAACTGGGAAGGTTGCCAAGTCTCATTCCTCGTCTGAGATTCTTCGACCGTACCCTGTCTTGTTGCTTATCGGCCTCAGTCTAACTGCTTTGAGACAATCGTACGCAGACATGAATCATCATTAATGAGAATTAGTACATCACTGTGTCGAAGGAGGCAAACAAACAATGTTTCCTGTCTTCGCAGAGATTCTGAACTTACCAAAGTCCTTAGATTACCTTGAATTGGCTTCACAATTTGTACATATGTAAAACCTACTCAATTCCATGTATATAGAGTTGTCTCAACCGAATAACGAAAATGTTTTTTTTTTAAAAGAAGTGATAAATCAAAATTATAACCCCTTCCTTGGGTTGTGTTTTCTTAGGGAGCAGAACTTCTAGCTTTCTTTGCTGGTTGCTGCTTCTCTTTAGACGGTCTTCCTCTCTTTTTTTTTCCTGCAACGGTTCCATGAAACAGCATGAACCGTAATAACAGATGTATATTGATTTCATAAGGTGAAACTATTAAAGACTATCTTCACCGCCATGGGAAGCGTTGAGGGAGCATTCATAGCGTCATAGGCGGTCTTATGGTAGTCCTATCTCCTCCGTTAGGGACCCTCAAGCCATGGCGTCGTTGAAGCAAACGCAGGTTACTTCTGATACTTGCTTCTGTCATTTTCACCGTTTATTGCTGAGAAAGAGAGATGTGTGTGAATTGTTGTAGGCTCTTGTGGGTGGACCCTTGGTCCAAGCTCGGAACTTTGCTGCTATTACTGGTGTAATGAAACGGACTAGAGGCAAAAGAGGATAATGAGTCTGCGTAACTTTCGTTTTTCACTTGGAAGCTTTAGCTCCTAGTAAGCTTGTATTTGTGTGTGACTTGTTGTTTCATGGTTCTAACTTTTCTATTAATGATCTAGAAGACTAGTAAAATCCTTATGTTAGAGACAATTGCTGTCTGATACTAGTGTATATGTTTGGCACTGTCACTCTTTTAGCTGAGACAAGCTGCAGGTCTTAATCAGATGTCAGAGAATTGAATCCATGATATGAACATAATTTGATTTTTTTTCATTATTCATAAACTGGTAATCTCTCCCTGAATGGGCTCATTATGATGCTTGAAATGATTCAATGCTCCTATAGGGTTTTTGACCTCTTGTGGTTTTACATTTGACGGTTAAAAATTCTCAGTGGCTTACTTGCTTCTAGTGTGTTTTGGTCTCATGAGTTGGTGATCCTAATGGTTGTTTTTTTTTGTATGTGTAGGGACGGACCCTGAGCTAAAAGGGTAAACGTGGTTGAGACATAAGAACGAGCCGCTTTGTGTCTTAGGCAGAGTTTTTGTATGGTGTTGTTAGAAGGATCTCAAGCACTATTAGTTTCCTGTATGGGTAGTACTGATCTATTATGGTTGCCTGATGTTGCTAGCAATAAACATTTGATTTATTTTCTTACCAGCTATAAGGTTGCTTCAATTACAATTTTTCTTTTGCTTTTATAAAACTTACTATACAATTTTTTCATCATCTTGCCCATAAAAGTATGTTAATCTAAGTTTTGCGTTAACATGAACTACGCCTTTTATTTTTTTTCACATGTAGTATGGGCTTAAATTAATGACTATACTAACCAAAAGATCTTCACTAGAATAATAAATGTAACAAACGATGAAACGTCATATATTGTGGTAGCTCGTGGGTTGGTCATTGTGTTTTGGCCTTACATGAAACCATTCAATATTCTAGAGTCTTTATATTCGTCACGTTCTCTTTCTTATTTTTCGTTTTTAAAGTAAGATGCACTAACATAAACAATGTTTTCAAGAAAAAAAAGACCAATTGCGTTTGAGTTGTTTGAACCATGACCATCCTAAATTTTCTTTAATGACCGATTGCGTTTTACCATTTGAAACTGTGGTCATATAAAGAATATTACCTAAACTTCTAAAACAGTTGTTGTAACAGACATTACTCATGCATGCATAGTTTATGTGATCTTTACATTTTTCCACCAAGTATATATATATACTTCTCTTTAGGGTTTAGCTTTTCAGACAATAACAAAATGAAATTTTTTGTTAGGTGTTCATAGACTGCTTTACCTGCTATAGACCATGAAGCTATATATCATATATCATAACACCACCTTTTGTTAATGAATAAAAAAATGAACATTTTCGTCTGTTAATTGCTTTCAAAATCCAAATTTTAAGTAAAAATAGTTTGAGGCTTGTTCAAAGACTTTCATAGCCTTTATGGAGCAAAAGAAAAAAAAACTATACAGATTGGCATTAATATGAGCCAGTTTTGTGAATAAAGATACATCCAACAATCTAAGGATCTATCCTTAACACACATATCATATATACATATATATATGTCTATGGTGAGGCCAAGTCGGAGGAAGAGGAGGAGGATGAAGAAGAGACACGAGTGAGTTCGTTCACTAGCAAAATGATGCGAGAATGGTAATCACGAGCCTCTTCTAGCGATTCAGCTTCGAGCTCGGCGAGCTGAGAGCAGAGATGCTCCTCAGCCTCCTCGGCCACCTGCGTCCGCCGCCACAACTGCAACATTTCTTTCTTCATTTCCTCCACTTCTTTCTCCATCTCACCGTTCTTACGTCGTAGCTCCTCCACCTCCGAAGCAGTCACCGTCACAACGTTTCCTCCTTTCCCCATTTTCTTACAAACTTTTTGTTTGGCTTTGTGTTGTTGTTCTTGTTCTTGGTTCTTGAATGTTCATATTTTATAGACGTCACGGTGACTAGGGTCCTTATGGGTGCGTTTATGTCTAGGTTCATTGTATCTCTTGTTCTTGTTTTTTTTTTTCTGGTGAGTTATTTTCCTCCTCTAGAACATTTTCTTTTTATTGTCTGATACACGTTGAATCCCACAATATATATTTACCAAAACTTGAGTGGTGTAACAAAATTATTCTAGAGGAATGTTGTTGGAGATTTGAAAATTTTACGTAATTTCTGTGACATATATTTTATGATACCATTTTTGAAAAATACTATTAAAAGATTCTTTTTGTTTCAAAAGTTCTCCATGTACATATATGTAACTATGTAAGGAAGAAGGATTCTGACCCACAAGAATTTTTTCCTCTTTTACTAATGCATCACTTTTTTTTAATAATGCATACTTTCTTTGGTTTTTGTATTAATTGTTAGTTTGTTTACCATTGCGAATCTTTAAAAACATATTTGAAGATATTTTCTTGGCGAAAACATTGACAATTGATCAAGAAATGCATTAAAAAAAACCTTCAGTGCAGCCCCACTTGTCTTAAAGCAATTTTTTAAAAAACCTTCTCGATACTTTAAATGCTGAATACGTAGGTCCCCACTTTTTATTGAAAAATATCATATGATAATAGATTTAAAAATATTTTTGTCACAAAAATATATCACAAAAAAGTAATCAAAATAAATTTTATTAAAAAATATAAAAATATATTTATAATCCTTAAATTAATTAATTTATATTTAGAGTTATAGGTTATTTTTTTAAAAAAAAAACTCGATCTATTTTAGATATTCTTAAAATTATTTTAGTGATAAAAACAAAAAAAAATCAATTTTGAAATATTTTCCTTTTTTTTATATATTTTACGTGTGTCAGTGTGTGGTGCAGAACTGCAGACTATGTTAAGCTACCGTGTTTGGTTCTTATCTTGTTCAAATGTCTCATGTTTGGTTGTTACATGTAACAATGAAAAAAGTAAACAATATATTTCCTGTATCTGGCAAAATGAATGTGGAAATCACTTTCTATACCTTTATCATTTCCACTAATATATTCCGCAAAATGAATGGTTCGAGCGCAAAGCCCTTGTCGACGGGATCATATTCCCACTTCTTTCTCTTTAATTGAACAACTTCTTATGAAAGTCAATGGCCGTGGACTGGGATGTGCATGGAATATGTTACTTAGAGAGGGTTGAAATGTTTAGTTGGAATATGCTCTATGGATGCTGGTTAGATAGTGCTCACTATCTCTTTATAGTTAATTAATTTATTATCATCATCAAAATATCTCAGTCAGAATCTATGTTACGTGATCGCCAGTTCACCATCACTATTATTGAAAACAGAAAGTAAGTTCTAATTTGATATTATTGCAAATTCAAAGGTAAAAACAATAAGAATTTTATATAAGAAAGTTAGAATACGATAAGATAGATTTTAAAAAAAAATTATCATAAAAATAGATTTAAAAAGAAAATGATCAAAATAAATTTTACTAATAGATGTAAATATATATTTTAATTAATTTAAATTTAGGATTTAAAATTATCCAGTGAAATTTTAGAGGTGAGTTTAAAATTAAAAAAAATTATTATTTCAATTATTTTTTTAATTTTTTTATGATAAATTTTTTAAAAAGAAAATATTTGAGAGATTTGGCCCAAGCTTTAGAACATTGCTATCTCACCAAACCAAGGAAGGCGTGAGTTTAAAGGATTGCCTTAGGGCCTTATTAAATATTATGATATGTCGCTAAATAACAAAAATGTATTTGTTCATCACCAATTCATATATTGGTTGGGTTGTACTTCATACACTTCTTTGTAGTCCTTATTTATAATTAGATTTCAAGGAATCAAACACGATGAGATGGACATACGATAAGAGGGAACTTACGGCAAACATCTAGACCACTTGCTTCAGCAAGATCAGGCTTATTATCTCCCATTGTTCCTACCTCGACCCTCCACTTGAACCGTTTCACAAGGTTGGCCAATGTGACTTCGACCAAGGCTAATGCAAACCTGATTCCAGGACATCGCCTTCTCCCTGAACCAAATGGAATATACTTGTAATTTTGTCCTTGAAAATCTACAAGCAAATCTAAATGTCTCTCTGGCCTAAACTCTTCCGCGTCTGGTCCCCAAGCAGCTATGTCTCGTTGGATTGCCCATGCATTGATCATCACCTGTTGTTCCAAATAGAATGTTCCGGTAGCCATGTCATAATCTTTGTCATGTAAGATTTAAAGACTTACTTGTGTTCCCGCAGCTATGTCATATCCATGTAACTCGACAGCTTCACTCAACAGTCGTGGAATTGTTGGAACGGGAGGATGTAGTCTAAGAGCCTCCTTGATCACAAGATTTAGATAATTTATCTTCTCAACTTCTTTCTCCGTTACATATAATTTATGCGCTGACACAGAACAAATCTCATCTTGGAGTTTCTTCATACACTTAGGATGTCTCATAAGCTCTGTCATTGTCCATTCTAATAGTGTGAAAGTTGTCACCGATGCTCCAAACAACATATCCTGCACAAAAAGAAACCCAATAAAACTAGAAATTACATACGTCCCTTCTAGTAATATTTGATTTCCGTTTCTAGAAACCTTTCTTGATAAGGAAAGTATAAACTCTAAAAATTCAAATTGATATTATGTTGGACCAATATAAAATATAACACAATCAATTAAATAATAAAATAATATTTTAAAACAATGAGGTAAATATATAAGCTCACTAAAATCATAAATTATAGTTACTATATTCCCTATATAACTTTAATAAACATACACAAAACAACACATTATATATTTGTTTCAAAATGAAATTGATCTCCCTTTTTAATTTTTGGTGTTATTTTATCAGATTACATCATAACACATAAATTATGCTTCTGAACTACATAATACATAACACACAACTAAGTCGTGTTAGCCTAGTGATAAAAAGTATCGAATTAAAGCTTCTGCTCTGGGTTTGAATGCCATTGACCACCTAGCTGCGTTTTAAATATTTAATTGTCTACGCGTATCCGGATGCAATGTCTCGTGAGATTAATCTTTAATCCTAGAAAGTCTTTGACATCTCAAAGGTTATTAAAAAGTTACATAATACATATTACATTTCTTTTATATAAAATGAGCAAAATTCAATTATTTAGACTTAGTCACTATATACTAACATCAAACCAAACATTCTTCTTCTTTTTCTAGTAAAAATATTTTAAAATAGTTTTTCTTAATAAAATATGGTAGTTCTAATATTTATTAATTTATATAGATTTTCCTATATGTCACAAACACAAATAGAAACAAAAACTTTGCATGCCTTACCATTAGAATGAGTTTTAGGCCGCTTCTGTCTAGCTCAAATGGTATCGTCTTATCTCTTTGAACAGATAACAACATATATAAAAAATCTGACCTCGCTTCGTCTGCATCTACATGTTCTTGCACCAGTTTCTCCAAGAAAACATCAATCTCGTTATATACTTCCTCTACTTTATTATCCAAACCTCGGATCCTGTCTATCCACGAAAAAACCGGAATGAAATCGCCAAGAGGGAAAGCACCCATGAGCTCAATGAATCTCCTCACAATGTCCTGTGAAATATAGCCACCTCTCTCGCTGCTATATTTTTTCCCTAAGACAATTCTTCTTATTACATCGTTTGTAAGAGTAGTGAAGAGTTCGCTTAGATTTATAGGTGAAGACAAAGAACTAGCTTTCTCAAGCTTTTCCATCATCGTATTGATCTCCTCTGCTCTTATATTCTCGAAGGACTGAATCTTTTTTGGGGTAAGGAGATTCTGAACGCAAATACTCTGCATGCATCACAAACATTTGTAGATATATTAGCTACATGTTTACATCTACCGGTCTCTATATATAGTTGAATATTTCAAAATAATGGTTATATATAGTTGGCTGATGCATGCTATTGCAAACGGGTAAGGTTGTATTGTAGTCTTGCTCATCTAAAAATTGAATTTTAAAATAATTTTTGATATTTAAGAGTGAATACTGATTATTAATGTGTATAAGCATAGCCAATACTACATTTTATCTACAAGCAAGATATCTTGTCGGATTCAAGACATAATAAACAAATACCATATAAATTCAAGTATATATTTTACTAAATAGAGTGTTAGTGTTCAAACTATGATGCAACAACAAACAAGTTTTCTAATCTCTCACACAACACTGTTTGTGAAACTTTTGTTTATATATATTGGTCTTGGGATATTGATATCTTGCATAATTCATATTTTTAATCTTACATTTTGTGTATAAAATGGTCATTTGAGTTAGTGTTTAGGTTCATATAGGTTGCATTGTATTGCATTTTCATATTTTCAGGTTTGGAGAAGTGCAAGGGAAATTTTGGAGCCAAAAGAGTAATGAAGCATTCAAAGGATGAAAAATGGGCAGGGACTGGCCGCGGGCTACGCCGCGGCATACGCAGGCCGCGGCAACACCACGACGAATCGACCAGGGGGATACCGCGGGCACGGCCGCGGCACAGCAAGGCCGCGGCGTGAAGACGAGGGCCGCGGGTGACAGCAGGTCGCGGCCGACTCTCGGGAAAATGGACAGGGATTCGCCGCGGGCCCCACCGCGGGCTGAGGAGGTCGCGGCCAGAAAAGGATCGCCGCGGGCAAGTGGCCGCGGCTGAAATAGGTCGCGGCCGTCACTTTTTACAGTTTTTGTTTTGGTTTATTCTGGTTTAATCTGGGTATTGTGATTGAACCAGCTCGAGTTTTAGCTTCATATAAATACTCATAAGACCTAATTTTAGGATCTTATCTTGTTTTCCATCTAAACAAAAGACCATTTTGGTGAAAGTTTGATACTTTATTCTATTTTCATCTTGTTTCTTGTGTTTAAAGTTGGGATTATTACTTTCTAATCATGTGTAACCTTGAATCAACCATGGTTTTAAGGATTCTCATGAATATTAGTGAGTAGACCCCTTTTGGATCCATGGGTTAGGTAGATTAGGGTGATTAGGTGGATGTTTAGGATGTATCTTGCTTGATTAACATTGTTCTATGCTTATCAAGTGTCTTTAATGCTAGTTTAGGGTGATCAAGTCTAAACTAGATCCTTAGATATTTTCTGCACCACAAGTGTTTGTTAAAATGTCTGAACCAACTTGATATTGCTCTAGCATGAATAACCAATGACCATTTGATGTTAGGACTGCTAGATGGTTAGTAGACTTATGATCCATGCATGCTTGATGGTATTAGGCCAATGACCATTTGATGCTTAATGCTTGATTAGCATAGGGATTATTACCATGACCTTGGATTAATCTATTTTATGAGTTCTAGACCTATAGACATGTTGATTGTTTTGTTTGAACATCCTAGATTGAAACATGATCACCCAAAATCAATTACCTTTGCCCATGGGTCCATCTTTAGTTATAGATTGAAAGTTTGACTCTTGCACTCATCTCTATTTAAGTTTCTAGGTTCTTAGCTTGTTACCAATCACCTACCTTTTTAATTGCTTAGATTAAGCACTAGATTTGTATTCTCATTGCTTGAAATCACTTAGGATTGGATTGACACTCATCTATACTACTTTGATTAGGATAGAGTAAAATCCTTTATCAAATTTGGCGCCGTTGCCAGTTCTAAGTTGATTTTGACAGTGGGATTTAGTCATTGCTTGAGACTAAGTCTTACTTTCATTTACTTGTTTACTGACACTTTTTCTTCATTCCTCTTTGAATCATAGGTGCATGAACTTGAGGAGCAGAGGACCATCAGAGCTTGTTCCAAGAGTAGACAACATCAGAGCTTTAGAGAGAGAATTAGCAAGAAAGAGAAGAGAAGAGCGACTGGTTCACTTGGACAGATTGGGGTTAGAGATGGATGAACACCAAGATAACCCTCTTCAAGATGATGTCTATGGAGCTGACAACCATGGACAACACCCACAAAGAGTTCCACCTGAGGGAGCTCAAGCTGGTAATGGTCAAGGAGCTGCAAACCTTCGGCCACAACACCCTCCACGCCAAGCTCGGGCGATTGGAACATATGACCAGCCTAACATCCATGGGAATAGAGCTGGCATTCGTCCTCCTGCTGTGGACAACAACAACTTTGAAATCAAGTCCAGCTTGATCAACATGATCCAGAGCAACAAGTATCATGGGCTAGGTTTGGAGGATCCTTTGGATCATTTGGACAACTTTGACAAGTTGTGTGGTACAGTGAAGATCAATGGCATTTCAGAAGATGCCTTCAAGCTGAGACTATTCCCTTTTTCTTTGGGAGATAAAGCTCATACCTGGGAGAAAGCTTTGCCAAGATCATCTATTGAGACATGGGATGAATGCAAGACAGCTTTTCTCAATAAATTCTTCTCCATATCCCGAACAGCCAAGCTAAGGAATGCAATCTCAGGCTTCCAACAAAAGAACCTGGAAGGATTTGGGGAAGCTTGGGAAAGGTTCAAGGGATTTCTGTCTCAATGCCCACATCATGGCTTCACCAACGAGAGTATCCTAAGCACATTTTACAGAGGAGCATTGCCTAAATATCGTAATATGTTGGACACCGCCAGCAATGGCTTCTTCTTAGGCAGAACTGCTCAAGATGGAATGCAGCTTGTGGAGAATATGGCTCAGAGTGACTCGGTTTATAATGACGATTGTGATAGACAAAACCGAGGAAACGGTGGTGAAGAGTCTAGTACAAAGAAAGAACTGAAGTCTCTACAAGAGAAGCTAGACTTGCTTCTTCTAGATAGAGCACACCAAGAGAAGGTGAATTTTGTTGGAAAGAAAAACCAAGAAGTGGATTTTGCGGTCAATGAAGTAGATGGTTTGGAAGGACAGCAGGAGCTCTGTTTCATCAATGCTAATGGCCAATGGTATAGGAAAGAACCCAACTTCCAATACCAACACCCATACCAAAACAAGCCCCAACAACCAAACAACTACCAGCAAAAACCTCAATATAACAACCAGCAAAATGGATATCCAGTCAACCAACCTTATCCTTTAGGTTTCCCCTCTAAAGGAAATCAATCTATTCAAGTTCAAGGAACCTCTTCACAAGTCCAACCCAAAGATACAAGTGTGGAAACAATGTTCAAGCAGCTACTAGAATCTCAAGCAAGAAATGAAAAGAATGTTGGAGATGAACTGAAGAACATCCACACAAAGATTGATGGAAGCTACAATGAGCTCAACAACAAGTTCAAGAGTTTAGAGAATCAGTTTGCCTCTATGAGTTC
This sequence comes from Moricandia moricandioides, assembly GCA_905132885.1. Taxonomy (NCBI): domain Eukaryota; kingdom Viridiplantae; phylum Streptophyta; class Magnoliopsida; order Brassicales; family Brassicaceae; genus Moricandia; species Moricandia moricandioides. Next base: position 107,369 of record CAJHQQ010001199.1, read on the forward strand.
AAACTCTAAGCGCCCAATGGGATCTTTACCAGGGAAATCAGAGCAGAACCCTAAAGAATATTGTAATGCCATCCTTTCTAATGTTGTTTCTGAGATTGTATTGAGTGATCATGAGAAAGAAGTGGATGAGATTGAAAAGCTCTTGTATGGAACTGAGATTGGACATGCTGGGAAACAAATTGTAGCCAAGGATGAGGTGCGGATTGTGGAGAAGGCTGAACACAAGGTTGTAAAAAGAGTTGAGATACAAGTTGTAGAGAAGGTTGAGGAAAAGGTTATGCAACCATCTCAACACATAGCTGAGAAACCGGTTAATAGGAAAGTTGTCCAGAAATTGAAGAAGGTAGAGCTGGAAGAGACTCCCGAGGTTGAGCAACCACCTTATGATAAGCTCCCATTTCCACAAAGGTTCCTCACTAAAGCTCAAAAGAAAATGATATCTAAGTTCAGAAAAGATATGAGTGATGTAGGAGTCAAGCTTCCAGAGATCTCCAATATGCGTGATGCTCATGTCCAAATGATGTTGATCAAGGACATTCTAAATCACAAAGAACAAGTAGGAGAGCTTCTTGACATCTCCACAGCAAGCCTTGATCCACAAATCCCACCAAAGTCACTTTCTAAGCTTAAAGACCAAGGAAAATTCACATTACCATGCTCTCTTGGTGAATTCACTCTTGATGATGCTCTTGTTGATACTGGTGCAAGTGTGAATGTGATCTCATTGGAGATGGTGAAGAGCTTAGGAATTAAGAACATGAAGACTAACACCTCTTCACTTATGTTTGGGGATTCTTCTTCTACAACCCCTATTGGTCTCATCAAGGACTTTCCTTTGAAGATTGGAACATGCACCATTCCAATAGACCTCACTGTTTTGGACATGATGACTAAGAGGAGAGTATCATTGATCTTAGGCACACCTTTCCTTGCTACTGTTGGTGCTTGCATTGATTTCCCTAACAAGAGGGTGACTCTCCACAATGTCAACAAAGATATCTTCTACCCAATCAAGTCTCCAATGGTGAATGTTGAGTATTGTGGAACCATCACTTGTGAAAAACCTCTCACTGAAAAGATGAAGGGTGAAGTGGTTGTTAGTGGGAAAGAAAGTCTTGATGGGGAGTCTTCTCAAGTGATGTGTGATGAGCATTTAGAAACTGCTCAAAAGGAAGAGGTGAGTAGAGACATTATGGCTACTCATGGAAAAAAGAAGATAATGAAAGAACTTCACCCTCCACATCTTGCTAAAATGCCACACACTCTCACTCTACACCCAATGACGCTTAAGGATGGAGCTATTGAGTACAAGATCAAGTGCAAGGAAAGGTCTAAACCATTTTCAAGTGTAAGAGCTATAATAACTTCCCAGTTCCAAGATGATCCAATCAAACTTCAAAAGCTCCTTTCACAAGTCCTCACCATCACTCTTGAAGGTGGGAAGGATCCTCCTTCTCATTAGCCAAGTGAAAAGGTAGTCAAGCTAGAGACTTAAAACAAGCTCACTTGGGAGGAAGTCCCATGTTATCTTTGTATATACTCTTATTTTTTCTAGTTTTTTTTAGGTTTGTTTAATAAATGTGGTTAAGTTTTTCAGGTTAAGTCTAGCCCTAGAGGAGAGAATAAAGGCGGTGAAGCACTCAAGCCTTATGGTAGACATACCGCAACAGCCCCCTCTAGTCGCTATGAATCATGCCAGTTACTTTCACCGACTCTAGACATCCGTTGCCATACTCTAATCTCCTATTGAGGTACTGCTCCAAACTTTCATTGTATATACCACTTTTCTTTTTCTTTTGTCATTTTTTCGGTATTTCCCTTTCTCTTAGTCACACAGAGACTGTGTGATTTAAGTTTGGGGGAGGTACCAAGTATCTAACTTTGGTTTATTTTGATGAATTTCATACACTTTAGTCATGCATTGTATAGACATATTGTATATATAAAAAAAAAAAAAAAAAAAAAAAAACAAGCATTTGCATCTGCATTGCACTGTTAAGATAACATTCATGGATTGTGAGATAACTTAGGAAGAACTCATACAAAAAACTCAATGTGACACCCTTCTCAATATTGGTAAGTAGCTTGAGCATTTTCTTAAAAGACTTGCACATTTCGAGCCTTGAAACTCCTCTTGAAACTTGCTGGATTGACGAAACTCTCTTACTCTTGAAACCAACTCCAAATGAATTAGAGTTTAATGAGTCTTAATTCTCTTGCACATGGACATTTGCATACTTGGTCATGGATTTTATACACATTTGGGTTACCTTATTCCATTCATTATCCTGTTGATAACCCAAATGGCACCCCACACCCATGAACCCTTACCATTCTTTGAAACCAC